>SKCR01011141.1:0-21905 GCA_019454045.1 Zanthoxylum bungeanum | reverse complement strand
TTCATTTTAAGTTTACCAAATCAATCTTATTAATGGCCAGTTAATAAGAAGCTTTAAGCTTAAGACTCAATAAATAAACCTTTATATTACCCAAACTGTAAAATAACCTTTTATTAACCAGTGATATTGGAATTCATCACAACCCCAGATAACGGGTTTAGTTACAACATATATTTACCGCTAGTAAAAGCTTAAATAAAATAAAAGACATAAAGTAAATGCTGGAAAGTAAATGCAGAAAAGTAAATGCGGAAAAGTAAATGCTGAAAAGTAAATGCTAGAAATTAAAAATGTAAAAGTACAATAAAAGAAAATGATGGGGGTTAGAGGATCCACTTTTATTACTTCTATTTAGATATCTCCCTTATTATAATATATTAACTTTGCGTGATATTACCAACCGACCATATAGGCGGTATCCTGATTAAGTCAAATTAATAATTAATTCCAACCGACCAAACAGGCGGTAACCAGTTTAGTCAGGTTAAAACCAATTTCATTAAGTCCAACCGACCATAAGGCGATATCCTCATTAAGTCAGGTTTTAAATAATTATTATATTATAATTAAGGGAAATTAATCTAAATATTAGTAATAAAAGCTTAACCTTTCACCCCAGCAGGGGGGAGTTACCTCCTCATTACTGAAAAGTAAAAACTGAAAAGTAAAGAAAGGAAAGTATTGTTGCGTAAAAGTAAATTGCAGATAGTAAAGACTGAAAAGTAAAGAAAAGAAAGTGCAAATGCGAAAATTAATTACTGAAAGGTGTAAATAAACAAACAAGATACAATCTTCTTAGTATTCTTAAGGAATTACATAGAAGAAAGTATGAATTACAAATGAAAATTCGGCCTGAATTTTTAGGAAAACTTTTACTCCACGCATCGCGACGCGCCGTTGATGAAAGAAATGTTGCGCGAAACTCCCGGAGATGGTGACACGTGTACGCGACTGAATGATTATCTCAATAATTGTGTTGATGTGGTGACCACTAAATTATTGTGTTGACGTCATTGATGACGTATGAGCTAACATGGCGCTGACCTAGTGATGATGATTGTCGGTAGCATGTGATGATGACACGTGGCAGACGCATGTTAGCAAGTGTGCATGATATCAAACTTCTCTGATTGTGACACGTGTCCGGTGCATTTTACCGAACTCCGGTGCACGTTAGCGGTCGTGATGCAGAGTGGTTGTGCGTCGCGATGCCCAAGTTATAATTTTACCCTTTTTGTCTATTTTTCACTGTTTTGGCCCTGAATTGCTTCCAGTGAGTCCTAAAACTTTATTTATCTACAAAATACCCAAAATACATCAAAATATTCACAAAACTCAAGAAACTATACAAAATATTTAGTTAAAGGAGTGGGAAATAGTGATATATTTACCCCTCATCAGCGGTCCATTCTATAATTATATGGTGACCTTGATCCGGGATCGTTCATGTGGTGACATGAGAATGAAGGCGCCTTATATGATGTGATCATATAGGACTAGATACAGATAGAAATAAATTTCTTATAATATCTGTTAAAATAAAGAAATTTATTTCAATCTACTAGATGGTCATAAATGGATTGATCTGAATCCTGAGTGTACTGCGAACTTCTGCATAACAGGCTATGTCATTTGATTTACAAAGGTGAGGTTGGTATAGCAATCACAACCAATAGCTATGGATGTTATGAGTGTTTTCCAGAGATTGAAGAAGCAATATAGTGGGCAAAAACTAGAGAGGATTATGGCAATGAGTTGGGCCATATGGCATGCAAGAAACCAATATATTTTTGAAAGGATGAAAGGAGACTCGCATGGGATTATTTCTAAAGTAGAAGCAAATGTGGAAGGCTGTATGAGGATAAGCTTGTTGCATCTAATGAAGTGGGAACCTCATCTTTTTAGGTGGTGGAAGATCAATTTAGATGTTGCAGTGAACAAAGAAAAGAATAAAATAAGTTTGGGAGTAGTTAATAGGAATAAACATGCACACGGTTTGGTTACAGATCAAAATCGTAATCGAATCGTGCGATTGATGGTTTGGCTTTGGCTGAACCGCAAGCGAACCGTAGACCAACGGTTCGGTTACGGTTTTGGCCAAATTCAAACCGCAACCGAATCTTAACCTGTCGAACCACATGATTTGGTTCGGTTTAAAGTTTGATCGATTGCGGTTCAAACAAAACCGAACCGTAACCGGACCTAAAACTGGCCGAACCGTGCGGTTCGGTTCGATTCAAGGTTCGAAACCTTTTTTCAAAAATAAATTAATTATTATAAAAATAAAAAAAAAATTAAATATTTACTAAATAGTAAATAAATAATTTAAATTGTTATAAAAATAATAAAAATTTACGATTTACTAAAGAGTAAGACTAAAAGTAAATATTGATAATTTATTTATGCTTTGAAAAAAAGCTCGCACTTACATAAGCTTCCTACGTATCCTATTAGGGCGTAGAGGAATCAAAGCTCACGTAGTTTTGTTACATTTTATTTTTATAATTTACCTCATTAATATTTTATTCGTCATCATCCGGGGAAGGTAGTCCAGTTCTTGAGCCTTCGATTCTAATTGTGTTCGTGTTATCACATAAATCTTCAAAAGTTTCCGGCTGATTTTCTTGTTCACGACGTTCCACCATACAACAATCGTTAAGACACGTTTGAACTTCTAACGTCTTCGGTTTCAACCTTGATCTTCTTTCACAAAAAATATACCTCCCATACTAAATGTCTACTCTACAGATACAGTTAAAACCGGTGTTGCTAATACCTTCCTTGCAATCACGGCCAAGACTGGAAATAATCTTCAATAAGAAAATGCTTACCTATCAAATCATTTTGGGAAACTCAAAATTTATCATTAGATATGCATTAATTTCTGAATTAGTAGTGGTGGTATTGGTGGACTTTGATTTTTTACTCGTTTGAATGTTTTTGCCACCAATCAAGGATAAGAAATTGTTCACCTACCAAATCACTTTGGGAAAATCAAAATTTATCATTAGATATGCATTAATTTCTGAATTAATAGTGGTGCTATTGGTGGACTTTGATTTTATACTTCACTGTATTAACTAACTTCTACCAACATGAAGCTTGGATTGTTCAGTTGTGTATTCATGGATTGTGTAGTATCAGTTATTTGAATATTATATCTATTAACATAATCATTATATAAATCAAGTAAAGTTTTCCTAATATTATCTATAGTTGAAGCCACAATCATAGTTCTTTCACATAATAAAGCATAATAATTTCGTAAAATATTTTCCAAATCTTCAATTTTAAACCTTGGATCCAAAACAAAAGTAACAAGATAAAGTAATAGTATGTCTCTATAATAATTAAGTCATTTGTCCTTATTGATGCAACATATTTTTAATTCATTTGAAGGATCGTCAATAACATTGTTAGGATCATCCAATTCGTTGTTAGGATCATCAAAAACATCATCAATTTCATTGCTATTATTATTTGGTTCGGCTATTACCCCAAACAATGTCAAGGCTTGTAAGGAGAAAAATATTTGAACTTGGATAATAAACACCACTTAAAATATTCGTAACATCATTAAAAAAACTTTTAAAATCTCAAAAAATTTTGAACAAACTTCCCAATGACTGAGATATAAAATTACATCATATTGATAGTGAGCAACAAATGAACATAATAAATATTTATATTCAAAACTTTCATTTAATAAAAATAAATAAATTCCAATGAATTGGAACATCACAGTCGAATTTTTTCGGTCTAACACCATTTTACTTATAAAGTATACCATCATCTTCTAATTTTAGAATACGAGCAAATTAAATTAATTACTTCTTTATGGGTGCAATATGAGAGTTTAAAGATTTCAAACCATCTTGTACACAAATTCAAAATATGACATGCACATCGAACATGGAATTGGCAAATAGTTTTAAGTTCATTAATTGATGCAGTAATAGCCGATGCATTATCAAATCCAATAGTTAAATTTTTCTGCACTAATCCATATTGCTGAAAAATATTACTAATCATTACATAAATATTATGTGTAGTGTGTGCATCATCAAAAGTCGGAATTCAATAATTCCTTTTTGAATAAACCACGAATCATCAATCCAATGACATGTCACACTCATGTATGAATGTGACTGCCAATAGTCACTTCATATGTCACTACAAATTGAAACACGACCGATGTATTTATAAATTTTTCCATAATAATTACATACATCATTTTTCTCACCAGTGACATCATTCACGACCAGAGTGAAATATTTTATCAACATTTTAGAACCTCGATTTCTCACTTGAATACGTGAATTCTTTTTTCCGGTGGTTGTTGAGTGGTATCCTCAGCCTCAAGATTTATTTTGTATGATGAGCTTTCCATTATAATGAAGATTGAGATAATAAGAGAATAAATTAATTGAATATATGAGATTTGAGAAAATTGAGAGAGTGGGGAAGAGTAAATCATTTTGAAAAATGAGTTAAAGAGTTATTTATAGAGTTTTTTGATTTTTTATGATGCATATTGTTGGGATTTTTGGCGCGGGCGCCGCGGAAACTCGCGGTTCGGGCGAAATTGTAACTTTAAAAACTTTTAAAATTACCAAATAAATTATTCAATATCCAATATGAATAATTCATTCATATTTCACCTAAACATATTTATTCAATATCAAATAACGACATAAATAGGTTAGAAACATCGCGAAACTTTTATGAAAACGTTTTTTACGTAAAATGACATAAAACACATTTTAGAGCCCAAACTCACCCGGTAACGCCGTTTTTCTCCGTTTTCGCATATTTCAACTCTGAAATAATTTCCGGCAATTGTTCCAATGCCCAAAACACATCCAATACATTTATGTAACACAATAATCCTCACCAAAAATACAGAATTTCTAGATTTGATTTGGTAACCAAAAATATCATTTTTCATGCATTAATCCAATTTTCTCAACATTAATCATATCAACATTAACACCAACCAAAGCCACCACCTATGAAGAACTCAAGAATAATTATAGGGAGTTACAAGAGTGGTCATAACACTCTAGAATGGCAACAGTCATCAAATGATAAAATTGAACTAATATTACACTAATATCATTCAATCTAACTTCACATGCATCTAGCCTCCAAATCCATCCTCCAAATCAAAAAGCCCCAAATCTAAGAAAGGAAGAAATCGTAAAACTATTCTAGATATTCAAGAACAAGAAACAAGCTTTCTAAGTTTAAGATCATTGAAGATTACCTCCAAATCTTGTAATTTCCTCAAATTGTTTCTTGATTTCTTCACTTTTTCCTTATTTCTTTAAACAAAAATTTGGGAGCTTTGTCTGTGGAGGTTTGGCCATGGGATCTTTTAAAGAGAAAATCAAATTTTCTTACTTTATAAAGAAGCATAACCGACTTTGGAGGGGGGAAGGGCATTTTTTCATTTGGTCAATTTAATCTAATTAAATAATAATAAGTTTAAGTTAACAATCCAATTTGTAAACTTCAAGCTTAATAGAATCATGCCACATGTCACCAATAATAATCAAACATATTGCATAACAATTATGTAATATTGATATAATTTAATTATCTAGATTTAACATTAAATATCTAAATAATTAATTAATGCGATTATTATCATATATGTATTTTTATTTACATTAAATAACAAATACATATATTAATGACATGTGTCAAAGTCTTATTTAATTTAATTAATATGTATCAAATCAAATTTTGTATCAAATAAATACACATTTATTATTAATTGAGCGAAATGCCCTTAATGCATGTATTTCGTTTAACCGTTTAAACGATTTGAATTAACTCATTTAATCCGGTGAAGTATTATGAATAATTTATATTATTCATAACGCGTTGCCCAAGTGCTCAACGAGTACACTTCATATTGTGAGACTCTCTAAGTTTAGGTTTTCTATCACAAAATCCATTTTCGTGTCCATATTTCACCCATTTATGAATTATGCCGACCACATATAATCTCGCTAAACTATGCAACTCGAGGTCACTGCATACGTATAATCCCTCCGTCATAGGCTATCAATATTATACCGGGGATATATATCAGAACATCAAATCCCTAAGGTATAATATAGTCAATTTTTAAATTTACGATATCTAAATAACACTCAGAACTCGCTTTCGAATTATACCACAACCTTGGATTTACTAGATCGTAAATATGTACCTGATACATATGCCATGTACACTGGACTGATAGATTCTATTTGATACTCACGGATATCATGAGCATCAGTCCACACCCAACGAACAGACGGAGGTCTGATTTAAATAGATCGGTGACGTGACTATCATCAAAGTGTGGAGGATATCTCATATATCCACAGTGGTATCTCAAGTCGAAGGACCACTATGCTACTCGACTCGAGAAGATTCATATTGACATTGGTGTACCATTTATTAGGAAATCTTCAGTGAGTCGTTCAGTATTTATCAAATAAACACCTACACGTCTATACGAGTCTCCCAAGACTCATGATTCATTGGGATAAACCATCGGACCAAGTCTCGATATACGTTATGTACTAGTCTCATCAGATTTTACTAACCGACCCGTGTCAGTAAATCTTGACCAGAAACTTTATTTGAGAATATACAACTTATAGTGACGCTTCCCAATGTCAATTACAAACTACGTTGTAACTGCGAACTATGTTGTAAATCCTAGGGTCTTTGTCTAATATATACATATCACTAAATCATATTTGGTTTCAATATAATCGTAACTAGATCGAATAAGTATATAAAAAAACAAGAGGTGCTACCATTAAGTAAGTAATATTATGGAAAGATAAATTGTTCGTATTCATGAATCATACATAAATATGATCTGGATTGGCACTCCGAGCACCAATTCTGACAATTTCTCCCACTTGCTCTAGTGCCAATCCACGGTATCATATACACATCTCAATGTGTATCACATACTCATGGCCCTCAAGAGC
The DNA here is from genome assembly GCA_019454045.1 of Zanthoxylum bungeanum. Lineage (NCBI taxonomy): Eukaryota > Viridiplantae > Streptophyta > Magnoliopsida > Sapindales > Rutaceae > Zanthoxylum > Zanthoxylum bungeanum. The sequence continues at coordinate 14,907 of SKCR01011141.1, read as the reverse complement.
TCACCTAGCATTCAAGAGGTAGGCAACAGGAAGTAGGTTCGCTATAACATATTGAGTTTGTCCAACAAACCCATTGTTTCCCTTAGCCAACATCATTTATATATTATATAACCTAAGTTATACATCAATATGACTCAGATGCGACATCAATATTATGCTACACTACTGAGTTGTCTATGTATGTAAGGATCAAATCCAAAATACTTTGCAGTCAATCGCAGACACAGTACTAATATTAAAACTTCTAATCTATAAGGTCACTATGCAACTTCATAAGTCAATACTTCATAAGTTACAATCAATTCCACTAACATAGAAGAATCATATGTGACACTCCCGCTACATATTTTCTGACTCTATATGAAGTAGACTATCTAACTTCATAATTAGACTCAAAACTAATCTGACCCTAATGGTTGCGTATTATATTCTCCATGAATAAGAAACATGTTCTTAATATCTCAAAGATAACAAAGAACATATTTCAAGACACATCATATGGTCTACATCATATCAAAATAACTCGTAACAATTACAATTAAATTGATATCTTTAATCGTACATAATATAGTATTCATTATGCCACATCATGTAATGCATAAGATTGAGTAGACATTCTAATCAATTTCTCTTTCGACAAAGGAATCATCATTTACGAAAGATAAATATTATATACAAGAGACACACTAACTGTCAAACAGTTATACTAACTGTCACATAGGTAGTCTTATTGTGTCATTTATTAGATCATATCTAATGCACGACTAATGAGAATATCTCACAAGTCTCTTGTTTTATATCATATATAAAACTTTATATCAAATATAACAAAGACTACTCCCACTACTTTCACAGAGAAAAGAAGACTTAGGTAAATCTTTTACCTTACAAACATCTCATTATTATATTAATAATGATAATATCGTTAGGATATATAATACTAGAAAGAAAATTGTACGCTCCCACTGACCCTACTATCAAATATGCATTCTTTATACATTGATAAAACCAGACAATCTGAATGTTATCAAAATTAGAAAACACAGATTTCTGGAAAGCTTATCTGAGTCTACAATGGGCTCTATAAGCTAGTATATCAAACTGTGATCTTATCAGAATACAAACTCAGGGCCATTCCAGAGTGAACTCTTCAAACAAAGAAATCACAATGGATCTCTTCTTCGAAGAAACATTCAAGAACGTCATTTTGTATTCTTAGGTAAAATACATACTTTAATATCAACATTAACCAACAGATCTTTAATTGTTCAATTAGTGCGACTAGAGACAAGTTTCCTCAGAATCTACAATAGATTGTTGAATATAATCTTTTTCACTGTCATACTATAAAGGTCAAACCTTTAATAAGCTCAATTTTCTTTTGCTACGCAAACAATTTGTACATTCTATGAACGATTCATAATGAAAGCTCAATCAAGTTCAAAAACTTGATCGTAGTATGCTACGAACAATCTTAAATCTATGATTTAATGCTAATTTCCGAAATCGATATAAAATATAGCTCCCACTATAAATCATAGGATAATTCTTCGATAAGAAATAGCAAACCATTAAGTATCAAATACTTCACAAATGATTCTGACATTCTATTGGACTTATATGAAAGCTGACTAAGGGTCTTTTCATCTTATTAATATGTAGTTCCATTTATAGTTTATCACTCTCACATTTAACTTTAATAAGTCAACTCTTTTCTACAATTGTTAACATATGATGTTACACACCAAGTTTTAAAATAATTTTATTACTTGGGATCGTAGAAAAGATATTCTATCAAATAGAATAAATGATAAACTTTTACTTGTACCTCCGAGGCGCAAGTACTTTCAATTATATAACCATTATACAAAAGAAAGATTCAAATCTCAAACTTTTCATGATTCAAATTTTCTACTTATACATATAATATATATATAACTGTAGAAACTAATGGAATATTAATTAAAAGGATGAATTAATGTTACTGGAGTATATCTCCAAGAGTATTGAAACTAATTCGGTAACACACAATATCAAACGAATCAAATCGTATAGGATTCGATTTCTTCCACTGACCAATTCCATCATGATGGAATCATAGAAGAATAATATTGAGTAAGAATCATATTCATTGAATAATCTTAGAACTAATTGCCATAAATTAATATGTTTGATCGCATCAAACATCTTTGAACAATTCAAAAGCTCATGATGATTTTAAAGATATAGTTTTCAACACTTCAAATCGAATATCTTTGACCCATTCAAATATTCTATTCGCGTTTCATCAGAAACATATTGAAAGTTCTCGAACCATTCAAGACGTTCAATATATATTCTTTTAGAAATACGTAACTAAGTCATGAAAATTCATTAACTAAGTTACGAAGTAAAGAAAACTATCCAAGGCAATTTATAATTCATTAAACTACATACATCCAATGCATTAATTTAATAAATCTTGTGGTCCAATGACAATCATTGGTTAAATGAGATTTAATTACATTCCCGAATACAATATTCATTAAATGGATATGGATATGTGGTGTGATCTCGTATCAGACCATCCTTTACCATACGGAATAAGCATATAATACTTAAGTGATAAAATCTTATAAAGCACTGTTCTAAGTTATTTACTTAACCGAATATTTTTATTAATGTTTATCTCTTTATCAATGACATTACTAGTCGTATTAAAATATGTAACAACTGTTTATAAACAAGTAACTATCCAATAGTCGCAAGTTCTGATATCAAATATCAAAACAATCATTAAATAATATTTTAAATAACTAGATGAGAGATTTGATATCCAATACCTATAATTGTCGTATTGTGAGAATCGATATTTTCTACACACAACTATACACATCTCCTTTCATTATCTTTATCATTTGCCTTCAACTATTGACAATAATTGCAAATAATTGATTAGCAAACTGTGTCAGACACAATACCTCTAAAGGTCACTAAAGGCAAGACACGTCATTATCAGATAAACAAATACCTAATGGGGTTTTCTTATTGCCAATCAAGAATCTCAAGACATGAACTAATTCATGTTAATTCTTACAGCACAAGAAACTTATTCTCTCTATACTATTATATCTTAAAACGAATATATATTTAGATTACCTAATGTGAATTAGTAACTAAGTCACTAACCATCTTGATTTTTTCAAGAAAATTGGAACAACAATTCTTGATGGTTTTGTCTAATCTAACAATATCCAAGCCTACTCTAAATCTAGAACCTATTCTAGAAATCTGCAACCATAAGGAAAGTCAGAAAACATATAGATGAATATGCATGCAGTGGATTAGAAGTTTAATTCTATATACACAATAGAATAAAGGAAACATAAGCGGCAATTTCATAATATTACACAATGCCTTAGTTATGGATTTTTAACCCAGCAGTGCCTCCCACTACTTTACATAATACTGTTATCCCCAACGAAAAATAAGAATCCAATAATTAAATTGAATTCCATAGTGAGAGTGGATCCCATGAATATATTTCGACTCACAGCTTGTGGCACGTTCTCACCTACGTATATTCACAGGTAGACAACTCATTGTCATCATACTCACTGTGATCCTGATTTTGTCCTGACCATTTCTCGTTATGACAGCTTTGTGGTACATTCACAAGAGGCGTATCGAGGCTTCAACTGGTCTGTGACAAACTCAAGCTACCCATGTAGTCCTGATAGCTTTGGTACGTTCAGAATTTCCACTTTCACTTGAATTTATTTCTTATCATATAAGTTCTATCGGCGCAAATGAACTACCATTAGCCATAACTACAGAGCTTTGGCACGGTACAGCTACAGCATCAGGAAATCACTTGCATACGTACTGACAAGACGGACCAAGAAACAAATATTCCTAATACTAGTTTCTTTAATGCCTTATTTAGCGGGGATATTCCTAAAGAGGATTTTTGCTCTACATCAAATGTAAATTTTAATCTAGATCAATTTCTCAATAGTTCAATCTACCCCCGCGGAAAACTACTTAACTTAACCATGAAATTTGCGTTATGTTTTCCGTTTACGTAGAACCAAAATATTAAGAAACATCTAAATTATATGCATGTGGAAATATCAAAATTGGATTATATATCATATATCAAGCATGACAAATGTAAAGGATGAAGGATCAAACATGCTCTGATACCATTTTTGTTATGGTTTTTGGTGCGGGCGCAGCAGAAGCTTGCGGTTCTAGCGAAATAATAACCTTAAAAACTTTTAAAATTACCAAATAAATTATTCAGTATCCAATATGAATAATTCATTCATATTTCACCTAAATATATTTATAGATATCAAATAACGATATAAATAGGTTTAGAAATATCGCGAAACGTTTACAAAATATTTTTCGTAAAATGACATAAAACGCGTTTTGTCCCGAAGCCGCCCAACCATACACATGAGGCCTGCCATGTCCAGCCCAATAGTACTTGGGCAGTTCATGGGCTGCCTAAACAGTGACCCATTCAGTGTTTGGACAGCGGACAGTCGGTCAAGCCCGAAACTCACCCGCTAATGCCATTTTTCTCACCCTTTTTCGCATATTTCAACTCCAAAACAATTTCCGGCAATTGTTCCAATGCCCAAAACAGATCCAATAATTTATATAACATAATTTTTCATCACCAAAAATACAGAGTTTCCAGATCTAATTTGGTAACCAAAAATATCATTTTTCATGCTTTAAATCTAATTTCTCAACATTAATCATATCAACATTAACACCCACCACCAAGCCACCACCTATGAAGAACTCAAGAATAATTCTAGGAGTTACAAGAGTGGTCATAACACTCTAAGAATGGCAATAAGTCATCAATGATAAAATTGAACTAATATTATACAAATATCATTCAATCTAACTCACACATGCATCCATCCTCCAAATCCTCCTCCAAATCAAAAGGCCCCAAAATATAAGAAAGGAAGAAACCCTAGAAATGTTCTAGATATTCAAGAATAAAAAAATAAGCTTTCTAAGTATAAGATTATTGAAGTTACCTCCAAATCTTGTAATTTCCTCAAACATTTTTCTTGATTTTTTCACTTTCTTCTTTGTTTCTTTAAACAAAAATTTGGGAGCTTTTGTCTATGGAGGTTCGGCATGGGAGCTTTGTAAAGAGAAAAATAATTTTTCTTACTTTATAAAGAAGCATAACCGACTTTGGACGGGGGAAGGGCATTTTGGTCATTTGGTCATTTTTAATCTAATTAAATAATAATTAGCTTTATGTTAACAAATCCAATTTGTAAACTTCAAGCTTAATAGAATCATGCCACATGTCACCAATAATAATCAAACATATTGCATAACAATTATGTAATATTGATATAATTTAATTATCTAGATATTTAACATTTAAATACCTAAATAATTAATTAATGTGATTATTATCATATATGTATTTTTATTTACATTAAATAACAAATACATATATTAATGGCCGATGAGTGGTAAATGTATCACTATTTCCCACTCATTTGACATAATATTTTGTATAGTTTCTTGAGTTTTATGAATATTTTGATGTGTTTTGTGTTATTTTGTAGATAAATAAAGTTTCAGGATATTCTGAAGGTGATTTGGAGCCAAAACATTGAAAAAGGTCAAAAAATGGCAAAATGGTAACTTGGCGCATCGCGACGCCTAACATGCGCCGCTCCATGCTAACATGCACCGAGGACACATGTCAGAATCTGAGAAGTTTGACTTTGCTAATGTGCACCGTGCCTTGTGTCAACATCACAGCCCATCTGCTAACGTGCGCGCCGTGCCACGTGTCATCATCCTATAGTGCCGACAATCACCATCGCCACGTGTCACCCCACGTGTCAGCCACGTCATCGCCATGTCAGCAGAAGACCGAGTCAACTTTGCCACGTCACCACCACATCATCATCAGCCAATCATAGCACGCCACGTGTCACAATCCTACGGTGCCAACAATCGCTATCGCCACTTCATTGCCACGTCACTGCCACGTCAGCTCAATTATTGAATTAATCATCCAAAATGCCACGTCATTGGATAAGAATCTCGGCGAAACCAATCAGAGCGTGACACGTGTCCGCGTCGTGACGCAAGAACAACTTGCGCGTCGCGATGCATATACCTTATTGATGCCTATAAATTCAGCTCGAAATTTCAGTTTCAGATGTACCTTCCTCTCTGAATTCTCTGATGTAAATAAGGAGTTTTTTATCTAGTTTTCTTTTAATTTCAGTTTTGTAATTAATCTTTATTTACTTTTTGTAATAGTAATTTACTTTCTTTACTTTTTCAGTTTTTACTATTCAGCTATGAGGAGGTAACATCCCCCTGCTAGGGTGAAAGGTAAAACTTTTATTACTGCTATTTAGATTAATCTCCCTTAATTATAATATATTCACTACTTAAAATTTGACTTAACAAGGATACCGCTATATTGGTCGGTTGGTAATCAATTATAAACTGGTTTTAATTTGACTAAGCAAGGATACCGCCTGGTTGGTCGGTTGGTAATTTATCGCCTATATGGCTGGTTTATGGACAAATAATGTTACCGCCTTAATGGCTGGTCGGACTTAATTTGACTTAATTAGGTTACCGCCTATATGGCTGGTTGGTAATATAATCACAAGTTAATATATTATATTAAGGGAGATATCTAAAGTGTTGGAATGTATGCCCTAGAGCTACATATGATATAAACGGTTTTATGTGTTTTGAAATAAAACGATGCATTATTCATTTATCAAATTGTTTGTTTAATTTTCGCATATTATATATCATCTTAAATACCCTAGATTACTTATGTGCCTTCAGACTTAGTGTATGAGTGTCATACACAAGAGGATTTAAGTTTGAAGTTAGTAATGTTAAATAGTCCATAGAGAGCAAACAAAGCGGGTACTTTGTTTGTGGTTTATCTATAGCTGCGGTCCATTCTATATTAGTATGGCGATATTGATCCCGATCGTCCATGTAGAGACATGAGAATGGAGGCACCTTGAATAATCCGATCATATAGGACTGGACCTAGATGGAAATGACATTCTTATAATATCCGTTAAACTAAGAAAGTCAATTCAATCTACTAGATGGTCATATGTGGATTGATCTTAATCCTGAGTGTACTACGAACTCCTGCATGTGAGGCCATGTCATTTGATTTACAAAGGTGAGGTTGGTGTAGCAGTCCCGACCAATAACTACGTACTTTGGGGGCATGGTCTGTTCTGTAGCTGGGAACATTTTACATAGACATGGAGTTCACTCCTTCTTGCGAGAAGTAGGGGAGTATCTTTCTTAAGGGTTGATTCGGTGCTTGAATGATTTGAACGCTCAAGTCTTTCTGTTACGAATAGAAAGATTAAAATTCATAATGGTTATGAATAAATCGTTCATTAGAGAATCAATGGTACTTAAGGTAAAAATAATTAGAGGGGTATAACGGACATTATGACCCGACTCTAATTACGAGATACTCGTGAAGGGTCAATTCGTATGTAATGACTATATCGATGGACACCGACTTGGTTCGGCTTAATATATCATCTGCGGAAATTAGAGTGCAACTTCGGGTTTTTAGTGGAATAACCCGGAGTTAATAATTTGAAATATTTAATTAAGAGCTTAATTAATATTTCAAGATTATTGGAGCTCGGAACCGTTGGTCCATTTGGTCCCCGTGTTAGCTCGATATACTATAGTGGATTTAGTATAATTGGATAGTCCAATTATATACTCACAAAGGTATAAATATTATTAATATGATTAATAATATTAATTGTCACACTTGAAACTATATATTAAATGTTAATATATTGTTTTATTAAATATAAGATATTTGAACACATGTTATTTAATTATATTAGATATAATTAAATGAAAGGTTAAGTTTTTAATTTCCAAATTTTGGGTTTTGGAAACCCTTAGATTTAATTTGGAAGTTACAAATTGTTCAATGGCATTGAACCCTTTTATTTTGTAACATCTTTTCTATTATGGAAAGTAAATATTAGTGTTACAAAATTTTTATTTCTTTTACATGTGTGGCCGATTTCTTCATGAAGAAAAAAGGAAGAGTTTTATTTGTTTTGACAATTAAATCTCTTATTTGGATGTTACATTTTTTGAAAGGTAATTACATATTTAATTTTTTTAACATCTCTTTATTATGGTAATTAAATATTAGATGTTACAAAATTGAATTAAAATTCCATCCATTGGCCGAAACTTGCTAGGTAGGAAAGCTTAGGGTTTGTTTTATTTTGTAAAATTAAAACCCTAAGTATATAAAGAAAAATATGATTTTTATTTTGTCCCTCTCTCATTCTTGGAACCCTAGCCATCTTCTTCTTCTTCTCCATTCTCTCAAAAGTTGAGAAACTACATTGAAGAACAAGAAGAAGAAAAATTAAATATTAAGTGTGATTAAAATCTCTAAATCGTTTAGGGATTTATTTTGTGTTAGAACAATAAGCACAAATTAGAACAATATTACCGTTCACCAGGGAATTAACAATTCAAGTAGGCTTGAGTCGCGGACTAGGTCGCTCTTTTTAAGATGTTTCGCGGCTCTGCCCGGAATTTGTGCTAGTAGTAATCGGCCCCAACGTCCCCAGGATAAAACAAGCCCATAGAATAATGTCTCAATCGATTTTGCACCAAATCGATTGGTATACTCACACCCAAAATATTTGCTCGGCATCTCAAGAAATCAAAAATAACACTGTTTGATGAAGTAATGGAAAATTTTATCTGATCAACCCACCCGATTTTAAAACCACTGTACGTTCTTGTTGCACTACATTTACTAAATCTATCCAACACCTCTGAATTTCTATCTAAAAGATTTGGTTGAATGTAATTGATGGGAACTTCTTGATCATCATAATGAAGATGATGTGAGTGTTGATGAATTAGCTGAATGTTATTTTCATTGTAGAGGATGGAACAAATTATAAAGATAAGCAAGAGAAGTGAATGGACAACACATGAATTACTAGGATCTGGGAAGAAACTCATTAACCATAACCCATATGAACAAAGAAGCCACCATGCTTCTTTCTCTCTTCATCTCTCTTTTTGAAAGATCAATGCCCTACACCTAGTGTTTGGATACGGAGAAAAGTAGTCTAGCAGAGGTGGGAAAAATGGGCTACTAAATTGCTTGGTATTTTTTCAACCAGATAAAAAGTCACTCTCAAAGCTTTTTTTTATGCGCTTATAATTCCAATCTTAATGATAAAATTTTGTAACCTAAACAAACTTAATAATAATAAGTGTGTAAGATAAATAATAGTAATTAAGCAAATTAAGTAATTTCAGTTGCTGAAAATATAATAATTATTAATTTTTTTTAACATGTCCAACAAATAAATTCTTGTAACTCCTCAAAACATGAAAACCAATTTTTATAAAAATTCATATTTACAACAATCCCCCACTTGAATTTTAATAAAACATTTTCATCGAGCAATATAACATAAGGTCGTGCATAAATAAAAGTGTCTTTCGACTTGAACTTTTACATAGTGTTGACGATTCAGATTATACTAGAGTAACTCGTAGTTTTGAACTCTATCTCTGACAACGTCACACACACAAACCTTTCAGGGTGTAGTCAAAAGCCCGAGCATTATGGTCGTGCTCGTATATCCCAGTATAGTGAATGCTCTAGAAATTTTTGCCTAAAATTTCATAAGAAGCGGCCACACTTCTACATTCACATAGGTGTATCTATCAAGAGTACTCCTGTAGCTAGGTACTCCACTCTACATAAAGTATAGAACACATTAAGAGTTAAATAACTCATCCTTCTATCGCTTCAGGATATCATGCTCTCAGAATGTAACTCACAAATAAAAATAATAGCATGATTCATCATCACTACATGACTTGTTATTACCCATTGAACCTATTTCTTGGGATCTCCAGTCATTAGGTCGGGTTACCATCATAAGTGATTGTCTAATGGCAATAGTCCAATTCTTTTCTAGGTATTGTATACCTTCTCTCTTGCTAGTCCTTTTATCAAAGGATCAGGTAAATTATCATCAGTCCATACATGATCCATTCTTACACCACCAGAAGAGAGGTATTCTCTAACTGTACTGTGTATCTAAAATCTCTTACTGTTATAATAACAGTTCTGAATATTTGTAATAGTCGCGGTACTATTACAATGGATCAAGACAACTGGTATCAGTCTCTCCCATAAATGGATATCTAATAGCAAACTTCTTAATCAAGTTGCTTATTCACAAGCTAATGCTAGTGGTATCATCTCAGACTCAAGGAAATATATCTCTTGGTAGCCTTGGAATCATCCGAAAGGGTGTTCCAAATTAACATCGTTAGATCTTTCAAGGACAGCGGAAAACTTTGATAATATAATTATAGGTTCACGGTCCTTTTCAGGTACCTTATAACCTTCTCAATAGCATGTCAATGCTCATACCAGGTCTACTAATAAATCTACATAGTAATCAGACGACATATGCAATGCCAGATCTAGTGCAAACATAAACATAACATCAGTTAGCAATGTTGTTCGCATACTCAAATTATCTAACACTGTCACCAATGTTCTTGAACAACTTTACACTAGAGTCATAAAGAGTACATGTAAATTTATTATTAGATTTCATTTTTCTTACCTAGTAATTTAATTCCAAGAATTACACTAGTTTCTTCTAAGTTTTTTCAATTACAGATTTAGAAGACAACATAGAATTCAACACAATTAACAACATGCATATAAAATAAGCATATCAAAATATAAACATTTCACATGTTGTTTTCAACCTTTATAATGCATGTATTTTTCACCTTCAATCACTTTAAAACCATGAGTAAAACATTAGAGGTAGAACCCCCACTATTTCCAATTTATCATTGGAGGTCGAGCCCCCACTATTTCTTAATATCAAAGAAAATTTTCTCATAGAAACATTATTCTCATATAAATAATAAAATTTATATGTTTCAGTTAATCTTATACTCAAAGTTCTAGGTTCTCAAACATTCCATATTTCATAAAATTGAAATCCACATCACCAATTCCAGCCGCTATAGTGGTTTGTAAAACCACTCATCACATTATCATATTTACAGCTTGTACATAGAACTCAAACCGAGTATAATCATAGTAGACATGACAGAAAATGACAATGCCTACCCACCATCCCTCGAAACCACCAAACATATTGATATCAAAGATCGTAGTATGTTGGACAATTATGACCCATAGCGTCACTATTTGTACAGATCATGGTGTTGTTGTACAAATTAACTATGTGACAAAAGAGATTGCACTCTTATCATTTGTGATTAGATCACCTAGATGTATAAATGATAGGAGGTCCCTATGATTTATTCCTGGACGGAGAATGATATGAGACAGTATCAGTCCATGAAGGATAAATCATTAAATATCTATAGTCAGAGTATTATCGAGATTGGACATCGATAAATACGTAAAAGACTAGTATTACACTTGTGCGCATTGTGAAGGCACAATAGTATAGTTCTCATTGTTAGACATTATGACCCATAGCGTCACTGTTTTGTAAATGATATTGTATTAATGTACAAATTAACTATGTGATAATGAAATTGCCTTTTGCCGTTTTGTAAATTATTTACTTTGATATATTAATGGCAAAAGTCCATATGATTAGTTCCGTATTGAGATGATATGAGACAGTATCAATATAAAAGGTTTAATCATTAAATATCCATAGTCGGAGTATTATCGAGATCAGACATCGATAATGCGGAATAGACTAGTATGCACTTGTGCACGTTGTGATGGCACAACGACATAGTTCTCATATATTTAAGTATTGGATACTTATGCAAGTGCGATAGGAGGTTGTGTTTTACCGATGGTACGGAAAACAGCTTCGCTCTGGATAGACCCCGCGGAATCCCATTGGTAGTATGTCTGCGTGTCTATGGGAGGCCGCATCAGGGTAGGTGTATATGGTCTTAACCTGAGACTTGCATCGCTAGTACTTGCGACAATCGGTAAACTTTGGTTTTGGTGGTTCGGGGCTTTAACCGGTTCTGTGTACACCTCTTCTGGGTTTATCGAGAATCGTAGTGTACTGGATGTGATGTCAAGATGGAAGTATCACTTCAGACATATGGAGATGATGATCACGCAGGATACAGAACTAGTACTCTATAAAAGGTTGCCACCGTCGGAACAATATGACCAGGTCAGGATTGTCCGATTTAAAGAGACTAGTTGTTTGATGTCCGATATATGTTTCGTACGGGGCAGACACATTTCCAGCCCCAGGCCTAACATGTGATCGTCCGATACTGGATCGATGTACGCGATACTACGGTATACTATGCTTGATAAAGATCTAATATTCCAATAAGAATATTTCTGGAGAATTGGGTAGGCATGGCACTTTGTTAGAAGCCAACCTTGTCTTGTAAATCTGTAAAAACGTAGTACGAGGTACGTACGTGTTGGATTATCCAACGACCGTATTTACTGCCAACATATCCGGAGATCTCTTGGGTTGCTTCCTGAAGATTCACCTATGATGTTTGATTCGAACTTTATTAATCTTGGATTAATTACGGAGAAACTTTATCTTGGATAAAATGCCTAATTAGGAGAGAGAACGATTAATTTGGAATTAATCGATAAAATAATATATTCGATATATTAAACGAAATTAGATTTCGACGCGGAATTAAAATCGGATTTTAATTCGGGCAAACGAATTAATTTAGAATTAATTCGTTAGTGATGTGAATAGTAATTTCGCTAGGCATAATTATTTAATTTACGTCGTGACGGAAATTCGTTAATTCGGAATTAGCGAAAACCGAGCCCAAAAGTGTTTGCGGACACATTCGTATTTTGAAACGAGTGGGACCCGCAAATCACATCGCGAAGTCTCATCACTTGACACGACTAGTTGATGGATGTATCTAGTCACCTTTATTGGATGATACATTGTCACTATTCTCAATGTAAGTAGGTGAGGCCATTTAATGGCTTTTTGGGAGGGAAAACTTTTTCACGTTTTTGGAGGGATATTACCAAATATTTTTAGTAATTGTTATCTCATCATTCACGGTTTTGGAAACAAAAAGGGAAAAAACAAAAGAAAACCAAAAGCCTCTCTCCCTCTTCTTCTTGCTCACGCCGTGAGCTTCAACAAGGCAAGAAAAATTGTTTTTCATCTTCTCCATTTTGCTAGCACAATGAAGGATCAAAGGAGGTGATAGGGAAACAACCTTGGAGCTTGGAATACTTGAAGACTTGAAGCTTCTCTCCCTTTTGCTCTTGGCCGAAAGTTTCCACCTTGAAGACTCAAGGATTTTCTTCATCATTTTTCATCACAAGCTTTGTAAGTATGATTCCGCCATGCTTCAAGCTTTGCATGTATAAATCGTGTGTTTCATTGGCTTATACTTTCTTTGGGACTAATAATAGTAACCTACACTCATATATTTGGGTATAGGATACTCATGCAAGTGTAATAGGAGGTCGTGTTTTACCGATGGTACGGGAAACAGCTTCACTCTGGATAGACCCCCTCAGAATTCCATTGGTAGTATGACTATATGTCTATGGAAGTCCGAAATCAGGGTAGATGTATTTGGTCTTAACCTGAGACTTGCACCGCTAATACTTGCGACAATCAATACCTGGTTGCGATCATCCAGGGCTTTAACAGGTTCTGTGTACGCCAATACTGGGTATATTGAGAATCGTAGTGTGTTGGGTGTGATGTCAAGACGGAAGTGTCCACTCCAGTCATATGGAGATGATGGTCACGTAGGATACGGGACTGGTTCTCTTAAATGCTGCAGCTATCGGGATAAAATGACAAGGTCTGGTTTATCCGATTATAGAGACTAGTCACCAGACATCCGACATGTGCTTCGTACGGGGCAGACACAATTCCAGCCCCAGGCCTAGCACGTGATCATCTGATACTGGATAGAAATATGCAATACTACGTATACTACGTCTGATATAGATCCTTTATTCCTGTAAGGATATTTCTGGAGAATTGGATAGGCATGGCGCTTTGCTAGAGGCCAACCTTGTCTTGTAAATCGGTAAAACGTAGTACTTGATACTTACGTGTTCGGATAGTCTGACGACTGAATTTACTGCCAACATATCTGAGGATCTCATAGGTCGCTTCCCAAAGATTCACCGATGATGTATGACTCGCACTCTAAATTAATCTGGGATTAATTAGAAGAGAGAAAATTAATCTGAGATTAATTATGGAGATATTTTTTCTGGGATAAAATATCATTAAAGAGAGATAACGATTAATTTGGAATTAATCGATAAATTAATATATTTGATATATTAAATGAAATTGGATTTCGACGCGGAATTAAAATTAGATTTTAATTCAGGCCAACGAATTAATTTAGAATTAATTCGTTAGCGACGTGAATAGTGATTTCGCTAGGCGTAATCATTTTATTACGACGCAACGAAAAATTCGTTAATTTGGAATTAGCGAACCCGAGCCCGAGATTATTTGCGAACGCATTCGCATTTCGAATTCGAATACGGCACGCAAGTCAAATCAACCGTCAAATCGATAGTCGCATCTAGCGTCACATCAACCGTCAAATCTTGTCACTTTGAGTGATGTGACACTTGATTGATTGATGTGATTGATTGATGGTAGTTGTTGGAATGGTTGTTGAACATTTACCATTTGACTTTTTGGAAGCCAAAAAGTGGTAATTCTTTTAGTTATTTTTTGGAAAAATATATAAGTGTATTAAATACACTTTTCAACCTAATTAAACAAAATCTCTCCTTCTCTCTTTCTCTCTACAACACACGCCCAAGGGGCTGTAAAAGCTTACTAA
>SKCR01011140.1:0-21820 GCA_019454045.1 Zanthoxylum bungeanum | reverse complement strand
GAGTGCGTTTTCGGTGGTGGGTTTTGGATTGTGTGATCGGAGTCTGATTCGGGTCGTGGAGAGAGCAACTCCGGTGATGGGTTTGGGCTTAAACTTATGGGTTGGAACTCCGGCTGGCGTCGTGGAGGAAGCGTTTCCGGTGGTGGGTTTTGGGTGAAAGAAATAGGTTGGAGCTCTGGTTCACGTGGCGGAGATTGCAATTTGGATGGTGGATTGGAGTTCGTGTGATCCGGTTCTTGTCCCTGATCTAGTTTTTCCATTGTTGTTCCAAGTATTTGTTAATTTCAACTTCGGCGAGTGTCACCCAATGAGAGAGAGCGCTGATGATGTTGGAACTTGAACTTTGAAGATGATGGGGTCTCTGAGAGCGCGTTAATTCTGGTGGTTGTACGTTGTAACTTGTAAGGAATAATTTTATTTTATTTTGTTTTTGTTTTTGTTATTTTGGAATGTAACGTGGTGGGTGGTGACTGGTGAACTCGTATTGGTATCAGCGGATTTTTTAAAAATAAGTTTCTCGTTGTAGAATAGTCTTCATCGAAAACCAAATTAAAAAGAATATTAAATCATTTATAATATCTTTACAAGTCAGTGAAGTTTGGTTTGTAGTTAATATGAAGTCGCAAATATTAAACAAAATATTAGACCAAAAACAATTCAAAAAAATGATAAATTTGATTAAGAAAAAAAATTAACTACAGATTAAACCAATATAAGATCAAAAGCAATTCAAAAAAATGATTAAGTTAATTATAGAGTGTCAGTCTTTTTATATGAGTGGATTTTCTTTATCGTTAAAAATATAAAACAAAAAATTTAATTTTGCGGGTAGCGAGTATCCGTGGATTTTGCTTAATTACCAAACCCGCAGCGAGTTTTGTTTTAATTTACCAAACTTGGATCAAATCAGCTTAAATATTTTACCAAATCCTACCCATTGTGAGCGAATTTTTGCAGGTTTGTGAGCAAAATTGACATCTCTAAATATGAGGAGAGTCGACGCTTATCTTAAAATTAGAGGTTTTGAATTCACAAAAATTTCAAATTTTAATATATAATATAACTGATATATTTTTTATATCTCAATTTAAGAATTTATCTATGCCCAAAAAATTCAAGGTAAGGGGAACACGTATCAAAATCAATGCAAATAATTAGATATATTACACTGTCGAAAAAAATAGAATTTTTTTTTTACAATTCTGATCTATGATCAATTTTCAATATAAAAATTAACCTACATTTAAAAACATATATATAATCAATGACCAAATAAAATATTCTAGGACTAAATTATATTTCTTTAAATAGTGGACACCAACTTTATAAAGAAGACATCCGTGGTAGACACCCCTAAAATGGATAAAATTGGACGTCCATTGCGGGAGGTAGTATATAATGTTTCGTGTGTATATGGCATCTCTCTCACAGTAATTGAGTCTCACACAATTGTGGAACTCAATTATTATGAGAGAGATGACATATACACCGAAAACATAATATAATTTTTCCCATTGAGGTCACCCAATATACCAGGCGTCCGTGCGAACGCCTAGCATATCGAGTGTGTCCACGGACACCCAATATCTTACTTTTAGAGTTATAATTCTATTACTAATTTATAATATTGGACATGTATATAATTCATTTTAAGTTTTTTAAAACTTATACTATATATCACAGAAGCGAAAATAATAAAATATTTCTAAAATTTTTAAAATAATTTCATTAATATATTTAATCAAACACTTCATGTGCAAGTAGTATTGATAATTTAAATAACATTTTAATTTAGTTTCTAGTTATCCCAATAAAAAAAAACACACACAATAAAGAGGGTTTATAAATCGTAAAAAAGAAAAATTATTATTAAAATGGAATTTCTTAGCCAAAAATCCGAAATGTGTGTGAGAGAGATTGGTTTGACAAATATGAGAATGAATTGTGAAGTAAAAATAAATGTGAAATTCTTTTATTTTTATTGCTTGATAAAAATATTTATTTGAATTAAGTAAATGGGTTAAAATAGATATATTCCAAAATATAAAATAAATAAGCCAGCAAGGGAATGGCTTTGTTGGTCAGTTGGTCTCACACTCCACTTAATTAAGAGTTCAAGACCCCTCAGGTCGTGCTTAATTCTTGTTATTATTGAAGTGAGAATAAGACTAAGAATCGAGTAGAATGAGTTCCCTATAGGGTGGCAGAACAAATTTACGAAGTGAATTTATATTGAATCTTAAACGAATCAAATTAAAATGTGATGGATTCGTATTCGATTCATTTATTAAACGAATCTTAATATCAAGATTTGTATTTGATTCGTTTATTGAATTAATCGAATACGAATATTCATTTAGTCATGATATTATTCAATAACATAATTTATTATAATCTATTTACATTAATTGTTCATAAATATATATATATATATATATATATATAATATATATATATATATGAAATATATAATTAATATATTTAGTAAAAATAGCTCATCAAATATCGACAATATTTTTTCCTATAGTAATTAGACATAATTTCTCTAAGTTTAATTGAAAAATAATAATTAGTAGAAGAAGAAAATAAAACGAATTCTAAACGAATCAATGAGTTTCAATTCGTATTCGATTCGTTTAATAAACGAATCGAATCGAATTGACACATTTATTAAACGAATCTATTTTTTCAAACTCGTATTCACTTTAAAGCGAATCGAATCGAACGAATAAACGAATTATAACCCAAATTACCACCCCTAATTCCCTATGTGAGTTTGGTCATTCTCATATTTCAAAAGAAAATACATTATCGAACATAGCAGGTGAATGAGTGGAAAAATAAAAATATCATGATTATTCATCCCCACTAATCGAGGGAACAACCATTCACTAATTCATTCTTTATTAAAATTGCTAACCAAGCACAACCTAATGTAGGTTCTAAAAATTGGAGATGGGTCAAGATGATGGCTGCTAGATGGAACCCACTCCAAGCATATGATAGAGAATGTAAGCACTCAGAGTTCAGTGGGACCTAATAAATATAGATTAGAAATATTAAGAAATAAACTAAACAATATATATATATATATAGAGTCCAATTTCGGTCGGGACATTAAATCGTAAGTCCGGACATCACTATTCAACATTAAAAGACATAGTCAAACAATGCATAACAATACCAAATAATGTATATATATAACCTTCAGATAAATTAGTGACACTAGTTTTATGATGATAGAGCAATATCGTGAGTCATCTTTCTACCTGCAACGTTATCTAATAATATATATCCCATGTATATATGAATAGGTTCTGACCTAAAATATTTTATTACATAAATTTTGAATTGCTAATTCAGGGCCATCGTGATTTGGCCTCTTAAATTCATATATATTACCGACAGTCCGACACAATACTACAAATATTTCCCTCAGTAATATGAATTCGCATCACATCCTCCAAACTACACATTCACATAAAGAAGAAATTTACCTAGGAGCTTGAGAAAAATTCATGTGCTTCAAGATGCCGATCCATGGCAACATTGAAGATGGGATGAATGGGTTCCAAGACATTGGAGTACGGACCCAAGACATGCTGGGGCAACGGCGAAGAATCTCCTTCCTTCAACCAGCTATGCTGACACACTGAGAGACCGCTTAAACAATAGCACGTGTGATAGTAGTCTCTAGGCTTCCTGGGTTTGTCTTTCAGTCCACCTCCAGGGTCCTGCATTGACAACATACGTTCAAAATCCAAACCCTACGGTTTATAGTACATATAAATAATGTTCGAGAGAGACATGCAAACTATCGAATGCCAATGGAAATTTTATCTACGATGAGTACTCCATAAATATAAAAATGGTTTTGTATACCATCAGAATAACCATCGATAACAAAACAAGACTGTTCTTTGGCTTTCAACCAAAACACTAGCTCAATAATAAGGGCCAGCTAAATGTTTAATTCAATGCCAAATAAACATGATTTGAGATCGAGGAGGTTTTTACTGTCCATTTATTTTTTTTCCCCATTTCCTTTTCAGAATAGTACTGCCAAAAGCAAACATAGTTCAAATGGCAAAAACCTTGTATAGTCAATATAGAGTTGATACTTAAAATTAGACCTCCCAAAAAAGTTTTAACCTTCTAAAGGTGCCATTCAATTGCAAACAAACACAAGCTTGGTTCAGAAAACTGATGATTTGAATGGTATCATCTATAACCTATTAATTTTTTTCTTGTTCTCTTATCTTTCCATATAGTACTATCTGAATAGCAAAACGCTTGCATGGAAGACATCAAGTCAAAACTCAAAAGTAGCATGCTAAATTGTCAGGGAGGGGAATAACAAATTTGAAGATGCGACATTCCAAACAAAATATAAAGCAATAAACAAGCAGACAGTAATTAGCCAATACATGGAACTATCTATGAAATTTGAACCTGAGAGCACAAAAGTATGTATCTCTGCAATGCATAGCTGTGAAAAAGAGGTTCCCTGTCTGCATGACGACAGGAAGCATTCTGTGAGCCTGTATGTGCATAAAATGAAAATAGAACAACTATGTAAGAAATAATTTATTTCAAATCAAAGAACACTATGATGCAATACCTCAACTACTTAAGAAAATACGCTTCCAAGAGAGCCTACCTCCTTGTTGAAAATGGCTTTCTTCATCATCCTGAGATGATGTAGCCTCCAAACTTTCTTCTCCTTCTGATATATCCGATTCTGCTGTAGCTTGTGTATTATCTACACTGCAGTCTGCTATTCCAACATCCACTGGTGTTGGTCTTTCTCCAATGATCGAATGAAACCTTTGTAATAATGCAAATACCCCTCCCTGGTCACTTTAATTTGTTTTAGTCCACTGAAAATATAAATAACAACGAAGATGAAAATAATGGAAGATTAGTCACCTGCCAGAATGAATAACAACCATCAACAAGTTTATTGGTTCTCCCCTGAAATCCACCTTCCACCCCTTGTCGAAATATCACCCACTCCTATGCATCAAATTGTGGTGAAAAGAGCATGTTCACAAAGTTTCATAAAGGCACCAAAAAGGAATCATTAATAAAGGTTTTACCCAACAGATGGAGCACAAATACTAGTGGAAAAAAAAACTCTCATAATTAACATGAAACCAGACAATGGAATAAATTGCATAAATCACCATGAATAAAAGTGATATCTTCTTACAATTAAGGCAGCTAAATCCAAACGATCAACCTCATTTATAAGAATCATTGCAGCCAACCCACAAAAGGTATACCTGATCACCAAATTATAAAATCTGATAAAGCCAAGAAGATAGGACATGACAGAAAGAAATTTGCATGTACACATGAGATAAGGGAAAAGAGGTAAACAAATCACATTAAACGACAGTTTGCCAAAACAACCAAGGAGAGAAGAAAAGAGAGAGAATCCAGAGTGTGACATACCCACCATGAGCTTCAGAACCCGGTTCCCCAGCAATACCACCTTCATAGGTCTGACAGCTGCAGAGATGCCATTGGGTACAGTTTCAGTGGCAAGTTCTAGGGCCTAAGTGCCAAAATTCAGATTAAAAGCCACTTTAACCAACCTTAAGATGTAATTTCCCACATTTTGAACCAGTTCATCATCCAAAATGTTCAGGATACTTGCAACCTATATGTAACAAAAGATTAGCAATTGCAAAGATCGCCTGGGAGCACAAAAGAATAGTAATCAATTAAGTCCACACAATCCATAAAAATAGTTGGAAATTTAGTCCTAACAACCAAAAGAAATAGTAATCAATTAACCTTGGATCAATTCAGATGTCAACAATAGCAGAGAGGTCCAAATAATTTTTATAGGTTAAAGGACAGCGACACCCTCATGGTTGGCTAAATGGTCACGAAAATCGCCATATTTTCAAAAAATCACATTAACCCAATTTTGGACAATTATGACCAGATGAAATATAGCTGGGTCAATACAGTCAAAGGACGTAATTGCCCAAAAAGGGGAATATGTGACTATTTTTGAAAACATTGGGGTCTCCGTGACCATTTTAACAAACCATAGGGTGACAGTGTACTTTCCTTTTTTAGAAAAGAAAATAATAATATAAATTTTGAAGTCCTTTCTCCAGCCCAATTCACAGTTCAGCTGTAGGTGGGAGGGAGCAATTACAGATGCCAAAAAAAAAAAAAAAATAGTGGAAAATGAAGATTAAATACAATCATCAGTGTATTGACAAGACTTTGGAAGAAAGAAAAAAGCTATAGAAAATGAGTTTTGGCGTATGTCATACTTTTGAAGTAATCCCCGCCAACAATCAGTCCTGCAATGGAGATATATATATATATATTAAAGCTGGCTGGAAAACTTACTGAAATGGCGGTGTAGCAAGCTCGAACATCAATTTCTCCTGCGTCATGCATCCTGAAGGAAAGAAAGAATTGACAGCTAGAAAATTAATATATGTAAGATTCACGACATCAAGTAAAGTAGTTTCTCAATTCGAATTATAGAAAGTGATGTCCAACCTGAATGCCCCACTTGGGTCTTTCATGTGCTTCAAAAATGTGTACATTTTACTCCTGAATAATATTTCCAAAGATCGTGTTAAATAACTTCCAAAGGGTTCTAAAAACTATTGTTGTGAAATACTTATTACATAGAAGGTTAAGATCACCTATTAATAGAGGACAAAGATTTATCACTGCCCAAAGAAATCAATGCATTGACTGCAGCATAAGTTGTTGCAAGATGTGGCAACTGAGAGAATATATCAACTTATCAAGTTAGTGATGGAAACACAAAAGCAAACTATTTTTATCAAAATAACATTCAGATATAAAATAGAAAAATTAAAGAACAGCCATATAATCCAAATGTTCCATGAAATTCATTCAGCAAGGAAGCAAGACACCAAAAATCGTCGTGCATGTTTTGCATACGGGAACAGCTTGGTAAAATCTTAAACCAAGAGAATGCAGAAGTTATAGGACTAATGGGAAAATTCAATATATCCAAGATGATTAAAATGACTTCAAAAACACCACAACATCTTGCATACTGTAACCATAAGAAAATTCAAAACCATGTCATTTCAACTTTGTTCAAAGAATCAAATGAGGATTCCATCTACAGTACAACTGATATAAAAATACAACAAACAAATCCCTCACTACATTTCTCCAGTTTTTTCTTTAGAATTCCCATTTACATTGAAAATGTTGGTGACATATCTAGGCCTTATTAAGAGAGAGATTGGAGCTTGGTGGTTGTACCCATATTGCCACTGTATTTAGCTTTCCCTAGAACACACACTGAGGGAAGGTGGATGAAAGAGGAAGTTACACACTTGAAATTTGAACAAGAATCATCTGAGTTATTGCGGATATTGATATTGTTGGTGACATATCTAGGAAAATAATCTGTCAACCAAGACCTAATAATCATGCCAATCAGAGGATCACAAACTTGCCTGCCCAGGTCCGCCGCCATATCCACCATTTGGGTCCTGTTAGTGGAATAAAACATCAAAAGACATAATATTGCAGCTTACAATAAAGAACAAGAAAAATCATACACTCCAAAAGCTGGCAATATCAAATACGTCATTTCACAAATAAAATAGGTAAAAATAAAGCATATACACCAAATAATGGTAAAATCATTGGATACAAGCAAGCAAAAATAACTATACATGTGATTTTGGCTGCTCTTGTAAGAAGAATCGCTGAACACTAATGGTCTCAAGAAATTTCAAGGTTTGCAAACATTTTGTTTGGGGTAAAAACACCACGGAGCATCTCTCAACTATTCCACTTGAGTGTGTTAGAACTAACAAGCCTAAGGCTCAATAATGTTGAACTAGAGAAAAAGGGCAACAAGTTTGATATGTCCAGACTCATATTCACTATTTAGTATATTCACAAGATCACTGTTACAGTCCTAAGCATGTATTTATCAACAGAAAAGGGTATGTATCTATATTAGTGTCTACAACTCTATGTGAGCGCAAGTGTCAAAGATATATGTATAGGTGTGCATGAATACAATCCACTTCACTTTATACATATGTTAAGCTCAAACTAAGTTCCAAAGTTCATCGATAATAATCAATAGTTTCTTACTGAAGCAGGAAGTAGCTACTTCAAATCTCCAAACAAGTTTGTAAGCTTCCAAGAAAATTTGAGAAGAATTTCTGATGGAGAAATGTGATAGAAACTAACTAGAGTTTTCAAACATGAAACAAGTATGTAAATAGACAAAGAGGTTGGGAACTACTTCTACTAGTTCTATGTGCAATGACCTCCGAATATTAGAGACAAAGAGAAGTGGAAAAAGAGAGAGAGAGAGTATTATGAGCTATAATAAAATGGGGAATGCACTAGTTAAAAGCAAGAAATACAATGAAAATTAAAATAGACCTCTCACGGTCGTACCTGACAATGACTAAGAAAATCAATAGTCCTCTCTTTCAATTCAGCATCAATAGGCTCCCCAAGTAAAGCAATTGAGTGCAGGATCCAATAGCAAATCCAAGGCCGACTAGGTAAAACATCACACAAAGTAATGCGAATAAGGACTTGTCGCAAATACATAGCTTGTGCGCCTAACTGAGGAAAATATATATGCCTCTAAATTCTAAAATAACAGGAAAACATAGATCGGAAACTGTCTTTTTTGGTCTTTTAATGCACTTAAATCTGTATTTTCTGTCTTTTAGCGGCAACCTCACTTTGTTAAAATAAAATTGTACTCGCTAAAAATTTATTACAAAATCATACTTTATGTCATAACTTCCTCTAAATTTTGGGATTGGAAAAATGCTAGAGACGGATAATAATGTGATATGTAAGCAAACCAGCATTTCTGAATATTAATGTTATGCTTTCACAGGTGGATTTCAAATATCTCGTGACAATTTTCTCCTAATGAAGCTCAAATATGAACTATAACATATTGATTTTTTATAATGAAATTCCAAAAAAGAACAATATGAATAATGAAATTCCAAAACTTACTTGGCGTCCAGGCTGCAAAAGGAAGGACCGAGATGCTGAAGACCTCTCAATAAGTACTCTACGTGATTCTCACGTTGAAGCTCCATCCTGTAAAGATCAAATATCAAATTACTAAAACAAGAAAGAAGCAAAAACCCTAAATTTTGAAATCTTTACATTAAACGCTGCGTTTTGGGAGGAGCAGTAGCGTAGAAGTGATAAAGCATGTTAACATCATTTAGAACCATCGATTGCTCTCGCTGAGTCACGGTTCCTCCTCTCGAGTCCAAGTCCGGCTCCATCGATCAGTAAGCAGTTGGTTAGGAGTTCGTTACAGAGTTGTTGGTTGCGAGCGCCAGATGTGGCAGTGCGGCCTGTCGCCGCTTGCTTAGTGCTTAATTGGGGAAAGAGAAAAGCGGTGCGAATCTTCATGACGTGGGCCGTGGATGGGTGGTTCATGTACACCGGGTGGGTCAAAAGGGCCGTGTATTTTCGCTGGGCCAACGGCCCATGAATTTTCGAACAAGAGTTTAGGGCGTGGCTCCAGATGGATTTCTCTACTTACGTTTTGAACATCCGTATTTTATTTTATAAAATTATTTCATTTATTTCTTAATAAAACTTTAATAAATTAATCCACTAAAATAATTTTATATACAACCAAATAACTCGAAACTTTTATCACAAAATCTATTAATAAAAATTTTATTTAAAAAACTATATTAAACGGAGTGGTATAATAGATATCGAGCTAATGCTTAGTAGACTTGATTTTTAGTTAGATTTTAAATTAGATTTATTATTATTATATAATTAACTTTGGGCTTAAAACACTTTAGCCAAGATAGGGCAAATAATGAACAATTGTGGGGTTTCTCTTAGTTTTTTAACGTGGCAAGATCAACATATTTAATACTGGGAAAATGACACTCAATTATTTTATAAATTATAATAATGATATTTTAGTCCCAATAGGCCTATAGTATGAAAATACAAGATTTAGTCAATGACGTTAAATATTTTTTATTATTTTTCATCCAATTAGTGTTTAGTAACTTGAATATCTCAAAAACTATTCAAATATAATAAAAAATTATTTTAAAATTATATAAATAATGACTCAATTAACAAAAAAAAAAAATTGTGACGTAAAAACTTGTATTTTCTAAAATTGTATGACTACAATTTATATTTTTAAAAATAATGGACTAATTATGATAATTTATAAGATAACTGAGTGTCATTTTTTCCTTTAATATTTTACACAATTCTAAGCCATTCAATATAAAAATAATGAATGGTCAAAATATTATGATGTGTAAAAAAATTTCATTAATATTTTTTCCTCTCTCTCGTCCATTCTCTTATAAACTTCCTGAAAATGTTTTTTCATTATTATTTAACTTCATTTTTTTTATCTCCTCTCTCCTACAATTTTTTTTGGGTGAGCACGGTTCGGTTCGGTCCGGTTCGATATGATTATAAACAAATTTATAAATATAATTATTCGATTTTTAAAAAAATAATTGTATATTTTTTATTTAAAAAATTATAAATATTTTTAATTATCGGTTCTATTCAGTAAAATTTGATTTTTTTCAATTTTTTTAATAATAACAATAAAAAAAATTAATAACATTCGCTGAATCTAACATTTACTTATATTTTTTTATACTGTAACTTTTATAATAATTACAACTACACTAATAAAAGTTTTTCATAAGATATAATTAGTATTTAAATTATTTAAAATGTAGGAAAATAAAAAGAATAATAACCAAAGTAACAAATTATAAATATTTCATGAAATTAATCATCACTAAATATTAAATAAATTAAATAATGTAACAAATATAATTATAAAATAACAATATAATATGATTAGAGTTTATAAAATTCAATAAATTAAATTATTTAACTAATTCGGTTTGATTTAGTTTTTTAACTAAAAATTTATTCTATTTTAGTTCGTTTTTGTTTTTTAATTAAAATATCAAACAAGTATTTTTGAAAAAAAAAAAATTATCACTTCGATTAAGTTCGGTTCGATTTTTCAATTTCAATTACTCCAAGGGCAAACCCAGGCTGGTTTTTGTTATTTTCTCAAATGAAATTTCTTCACTTTCTTTGATTTCAGTTTTTTTTTTTCCCTTGTTCTTCACAAGTTCAAAAGCTCGGTTTGAATATAACTATATAAGCTTCAATCTCCAATCTTTCATTTTATTGATTTATTTTCGTCTAAAATAATAAGGAAAATTAACAAATAAACCCCCAACGTTTCCTTAATCAGTCATAAAGACCCTCTTCATTTCAAAAAAATTATCATAAAAACTCATTTTCACAATTTTTATCTTAAAATACTTCCACAAAGTATTTACTTTATAAATGAAATAAATTTGTAAATAATAATTCCATAAATTAATTTACAAATATAATATGAAAATATTAAAGTACCGTGATTTTTGTAAATAATTAACAGAGACAATTATCAAAGAGGGGTCTTTATGATCATTTTTCAAATGAAATGGGTTTTTATAACCAATTGAGTAAACTAAACCCGACCACGATTCCGGTTCGAAACCGAACAGTTCCGGTTCCAACCGGAACCGTAATATTTCGGTTTGGTTAGGATTCACCTCTGACCGAACCGAAATCGAACCGCTGGAACCGAACGGTTCCAACGGTTCGAACCGGAACCTTTGGAACTGTTCCACCGATTTTACGGTGGAATCGTCTAAATTTTGTTTGTTAACAAAAATTCATTATTAAAATTTTAAAAAGAAAGAAAACCAAAATGGAACTGGAACAATTCGGTTCGATTCCAATTTTGATTCAGAACTGAACCGGACCGGTGGTCATCTTTAGAATAAACGTTATGGGTTTATTTATCATTTTTCCTAATAATAATGATATTTATCTTCGATTCATTCCTCTCTGTGTGCCAAAGTTGAGTTCCAATAACGTCTCTTGTCTGACAAGTTGGTGATGGAAGCAAACTGGGTGTGCGTTTTTGTTGTATCTTTTAGTTATAATTTTTTGTATGTTTTTTCTTCTGCTTATCGAGTTCTTTATAGATAAATAAACATAACAATGGAGGGGATAAAGATGTGTTAGGTATTAATTTTGTTATTTTTGTTTTAAAAAATAATAATAATTGTTATTATTTGGTTTAAATATGAAACCAAAAAATCTATCAATTATAAATTATAATTATAATATAAAATGTAATATAAATGTATTATATTCAAATTAATATATGTATCACGCGGCTCCCAACTAGTTCTTACTTCTCAATGATAACATGAAGTCCAATTTATGTTGAACTCGGTTGATTTTGTTTTAAAAAATTATTTTCACCATGACCTATTAATAATAACGACAAGTTTCTAATGAATTGTATAAACAATTATAACTTTATAAGTGTTGTTGGTCTCAGGGCAATATGGGAATATCACTTCCGAGGCAATCCTCCTTCAATAGTGAATTTGTTTGGTTATGGGGGACCAAAAGCAAATTTAGCGAGAGACGGATGAACACACCAATCGACAAAGAGATTTAACGTGGTTCGGTGGATTTTGGATCCGACCTACGTCCACGGACAAGAACAGGATGGTATTCTTTATTACTAAACGCGCTTCTCGGG
The DNA here is from genome assembly GCA_019454045.1 of Zanthoxylum bungeanum. Classification (NCBI taxonomy): domain Eukaryota; kingdom Viridiplantae; phylum Streptophyta; class Magnoliopsida; order Sapindales; family Rutaceae; genus Zanthoxylum; species Zanthoxylum bungeanum. The sequence continues at coordinate 9,177 of SKCR01011140.1, read as the reverse complement.
TCTCTTCTTTGTTTTTACAAATCAGAACTTGATGATTCTGATTACTAATTTTTGATGATGCATTTTACACATACTAGGCCCTCCTATTTATAATAACACAGAAATCAGACTCCTATTTACATAAGGAATCCTAGTTGATCTTTAGTCCTCTTTCCTTGTAAGGATTCCTAGTCTGATTCTCCCTTCTCTTTTCTTATTCCTTTTCGGATTCTGACTTTATTTCCTTGTGAGAGTAGGATAATCCGTTTTATCTTATCCGCAAGAATAGGGTGTCGTCATCTTGAACACGACTTGATGTCCGGTCGGTCTTCATGAGGTCGGTCATGACAATCTTTTATGCTGAGAGTGTTTCTGCCGACTTTATAGTGCTCGGTCATCTGATCCAAAGTGGTCGGTCTTTACACGTTGTGGTCGGGTCAGCTATATGATCTCAACCAGTCAGGGAATTACCCTTCTGTCCTCGTTGTGCTGTTTTAAATGTCATAATGCCTGAAAACACCATCAACATCTGTCTCATAGTTCTCGGTTCCAACAAGTGTGCAAGTTGGTGCCGGGAACTATATAAAGATGGTGTTTCGATCTGCTCCGTTGGAGGTCGGTCTGATGTCGAGAAATGTCTTGTTGCCTCTTTTCAAGCGCTTTAGCCTCGAGACACACAACAGTCGTGTCCGTTTAAATGCCCATCAAATCAACTTTAGGGTTTCTTCTGATTTCGACACTTGTCAAACATCCGCCGGGTTCCCGCCAAAAAGGGGACGAATCGACCGTGTAGAGGCGTCTTTCACAGTGGGCTGATCTCAACCGTCTGTTCAAACTTGGGAGACCTCTTTTGCAGTTGACACCTGGCGTTCATCCGGGTTTCTTCCTTTAGATCCGACGGTCGTGAGTGTCTTTGCCATGACTATAAGAAGGCGAGGCTTTCACTGTTCCATCTTTTTTCGGCAATTTCTCCTTCTTTCCTGAAAACATCTCCGTGATTCGCCCGATCTCCGTGTTCTCGAAGTTCAACCGCGGGCTTCTTCTTTTTCTTTGCTGCGAACATAAAGAACGGGCACAACCGTACTGTACAACCTCCCGCTTTTTCCGAGAAGAAAAAGTAAGTCCTCTGAACGACCTCTTCCTTTTTTGTGTTTTATGAATCTGTGTTTTTCTAGGGGAAGATTTATGGTTTTGCTGGGTTCTGCTTTAGGGCACTTTTAGAGACCACTTGTTTTAGCCAATATGGAAACCGTGGTTAGTTTCTTTTTAGCTATAGACTGACTTCTCATTCCTTCTTTGTTTCTCTGGGTGTCAGGGATGTCTGACAACAGTTCCTCCCCTGAAAAGCCTGCTAAAATCTCAACTCCCCCTGCTGAGGAGCTTTCCTCGGGCTCGGGGGCACCTAGTGTAGAAGACATTGACACTACCCCTAATCCCTCTGAGATTGAACAAGACTCCTACCATCAGAGGGTTCCTCGGAAGGACCCAGAGCCCGGTGAACTTGGATCGTCGGCTCTGGATATGAATTGTCCCTCCAAAATAACTGAGGATGATCTGGCGCTGTTACGGCAACGATATGACATCCCAATAGATATCGCCCTTGAAGTTCCCGGCCCGATGGATCGTGCTAGTCAACCTGATGAGGGCTCGGTGGCGCTTCTTCCTGCTTTTTTTGAGTGTGGGCTACGGCTGGCGATGCAACGTTATTTTGCTTGGATGCTGGCCGAGATGGAGATTGCCCCTTGTCAATTGAGTTTAAATAGTTGGAGGATTCTGGCCGGCATATATGTGGTTTGGCACCGGGCAGGCTTAGGTGTACCTTGTTTGGAAGAGGTGAAGAGGTTGTATCGTTTGAAGTCTAACCCAAAGACTCACTAAGGTTGGTATTACCTCTCTGCTTATGATAGTTCGTCCAACCTTGTTCAGAAACTCCCCGACTCTAACAAGAATTTCAAGGATCTTTGGTTCTGGGCTACTGGGGATTGGGGTCGGGTCCTGAGATCGTTTGAGGAGGATGTCTCGGTTCCGGACATCTTCAGGGCGGGAGGTTAGGAGTTTAATACCCCTCTCTCTCCTTTTTTTTTTATTCCCGTTCTTAGTTTCTTAGGTTTCTAACTTATCTGGTTCCTCACAACTTGTTGGCGAGATACTCCCAAGTTTTCTCGTCAAGTTCGGAGGCGAGTGCATTGGGCTCGGGGGTATGCTGCCCACTGGAGGAAGTTGGTCAATGATGCGGCCTTTGTTGATTCGGGCCTTACTCGGACCGTCCCTCCGGAGGTCTCGGGTCGGATAGGTGGATGTCTGCTGGCTGTTTTGATGATTCTCCCTGTTTGTTTATCATGTGTCTGATGTCTTTGTTATATTCTCGGATTCCTGATTTTTCTTTCCCTCTTTTTTGTAGGCATGTCGAAGAGGCCAAAGTTTCTTGAGAAGTTGGCCGGTACCATGAAGAAGGCCGGTTATGCGGAAGCTGTAACTTCCCGGGCACAACCTGACTCTGCTGGGGCTGAGAGGGAGCCTCAAGGGAAAGTTCAGTCGGATGCTCGGGGTATATCTTCTCCTGGTGCGCAGTCGTCAGGATCCGCTCGTCTTGTCAGTCCGCCGAAGCCTCTAAGGAAGCCTCTAAGGAAGAGGAGGCGTCAGTTCGGGTCAGAGGAGATCGAGCTGGTTCAGGAGGAGGAGGAGGATCCTGTCCCGGGCAAGAAGAAAGACGTTCGCCGGGGGAAAAAAATCATATGTGGGTTCCTCCAAGAAGCGAAAGGGTTCTGTAATCCTTGGGGTTGATGATTTGGGAGAAAGCATCCGGGAGGCTACTTCATATTTAGTGCCGGCTTTTAATGAACTGGCCGAGGTGATTCCCCTTGGGGAGGTCTCGAGATATGAGGATATCTCGCCCGAGGCTGTGTTGACCGAGATGAACTCTCAGATGGCAAATGTAGTTTTATTCTTCTTTTTTCTGGTTTCGGTTCTCGGTTTTCTTCATATCATATCTTGACTTTCTTTGTTTCCGTGCAGGCTACTTACCTCATTGCCAAGAATAAAGACCTTCTTCTGAGTCTGTTGTCCGAGGGTGGTCAGGCTCAGAGGCTTCAGAATCGTCTTACAGAGGTGGAGGCTAAACTGGCCGATCGGGAGGAGGTGATAAAGAATCACGAAGCGACCGCCATTGAGAACTTCAAAATTAATAAGGCTCTTAAGGCTGCTGCTGCGCTGGAGCGAAAGCTTGCTGACAATGCTCGGGAGGATTTGAAGACCGCCCAATCTGAAATTGGCATTTTGAAGGCCAATGTGGCCAGTGTTGAAACAAAATTGAAGGCCAATGAAGAACAAATGGCGCGGGCCCGGGATGACTTTGAGAGGAAAGAGGCGAGCTTGAGCTGAGGAGAGAGAGGCCGATCTTGAGGCCGAGAAGGAGGCCATCCGCCTTGAGGGGGTTAGTGATTGTGCTGATCTGATACCGATGGTGCTGCCCCAGTCTGAACATGGACCCTATTCATGCGGCCATCAGTTTTTGCAAGGGGGACATAGATGAGGAGGAGTTTCGGAAGTGGCTTCCTCCTCCTTCCGAGGAGGCGATGGATCCCGCCCCGGTTTTGATTGTTCCGGCTTCTGAGGCTCCCCATGAAGGATGACCTGAGGTTCCTTCCGCCGGCGAGGACTGCCTTGAGATCCCTCCCCCTATCCCTGAAGCAGAGGTCTCCCATGCTGCCGAGGATGAAGCAGTTGTTCTTCCTCCTGAGGCCGAGCCAATCCTTCCGTTGTCTGAGCGGGCTGAGGAAGAAATCCCCGCCCCTGCGCGGGCTGAATGAGAAAGGGTAACCCGACCGGGGCCCTGTGTACACTTTACTTCTTGTAACAAAACTTCAAGTTTGTATTTTGACACATGTATATATATATATATATGTATTTTTTGTGTCTCTTTTTATTCTCTCATTTTTTTCTTTTCCTGTTGTCCGAACAATTTTGAGACCCTTCAGGGGTCATCATGAACCGAAGGGGTATAACCTGACCCCGAGCTGAGTAATGGACTTAGATTCTGGGGGAATGTTTCCTCCCCAAATCGAAAGAGTTGTTCGGTGGGACGCAACCCTCCCCCGAGCCGAGAAAGGAACTTGGACCTGGGGGAATGTTACGTCCCCCATCCAAAGGGCTGACTCGGTGGGACGTATCCCGACCCCGAGCTGAGAAAGGACTTGGGTTCTGGGGGAATGTTACCTCCCCAAACCAAAGGAGCTTGACTCGGTGGGACGTAACCCGACCCCAAGCTGAGTGAGACACTTGGATCTGGGGGAATATTACCTCCTCAGTCCAAAGAGGCTTGACTCGGTGGGAAGTAACCCGACCCCGAGCTGAATAACCAAGTGGCCTCGGCGGAACGAAATCCAGCCCCGAGCCGACTAACCCCCGGGACTTATTCAGAAGGGAAATTAATCAACCTTCGAAGCCCTGCCGAATCTGGCACGGGCGTCCCTCTACCAGACGGCGGCGGAAAATGAAAATAAGTTTCTGGAAAATAAATTGCGGGGGTGACTTAGCATCTATCCCAAAATAAAGAAAAAACATTTTTTTGCAAAAGAATAACAACATGGATGTCTCAAAACAGCGTCCTGCCCGAGGTCTCCAAAACACAATTCTGAATCTTTCAATTCAGTGTCCCGGCGAACCAGGATTCGGATCAGAAGAGCGTTTGAATGGTAAGGGCACATCCTCTACACGTTGGTCCACTGGGGAGCATGTATATTGTATGAGGGCTCCTCCTTACCAAGCTGGAGCAGGCACACGCCACATGGGCATAACGCATCCTCGTGATGTGTCTCTCACAGATCCGGATGATGAATGGATCAAAGAGTGTCCGGACTGCTAAGGGTATGTTCCTCCTTAGTTCCGGCATCACTGGAGCTAGCAATCGTCACGGGGTGTCATCACCCCCCGTGTTATGCTTTCCCACGGATCCATTACATCGGGTAGGTGAGGACCAGAAGAGTGTTCGACACATTAAGGGCATGTTCCTCCTTATGTTCGGTAACACTGGAGTAAGCAATAATCACGGGGGTATCATCCCTCCCCGTGCTATGCTTCTCACGGATCCTATGCATCGAGTATGCCCCTGAGGACCCGAGCCAAGAGAGATACTTGGTTCTGGGGGAATGTTTCGTCCCATGTCAATGAGTATTGACTCGGTGGGACGTAACCCGACCCCGAGCTGAAAACGGCTTCGGCGGAACGAAATCCAGCCCCGAGCCGATGAAGAGGCCTCGGCGGAGCGTAATCCAGCCCCGAGCTGAAAACGGCCTCGGCGGAACGAATCCAGCCTCGAGCCGATGAAGAGGCCTCGGCGGAACGTAATCCAGCCCCGAGCCGAAAACGGCCTCGGCGGAACGAAATCTAGCCCCGAGCCGATGAAGAGGCCTCGGCGGAACGTAATCCAGCCTCGAGCCGATTGAAACATTAAGGGCATGTTCCTCCTTATGTTGTGCTTCTCAAGGATCTACGCTCTCTGTGTTTCTTTTTTTGTATGGAGTCGGATGGTTCTGGTGTGACTATGTGCATTTTTTGTGGTGGTATCTGTGGTCGGGCGGTTGCGAGTTTTGTGTTCTTTAGCTTTGGATCGTTGTTGTGAGTATGTCCCCGAATTTTTTTGAATATGGTTTCGTAAAGTTTTATTCGAGAGTGTTTGGAAAAAAAAAAGTTTATTTTTTTTATTCATGCTTCGGGGACATACTGCCCTTCTTACAACTCTCGGTGGGTCATTTTGAGAGAGGCTTTATGTATTTGGATTCCCGTCATTTTTGCTGTAAATAGATAGGAGGAAGGGAAAGTTTACTGGAAGTATTTCCTCAACATCTCAGCGTTCCATGACTTTTTTAATCTTGTGTCGTCCAGTCGCTCTAGGATGTACACCCTTGGTCACCACTTTTACCACCTTGTAGGGCCCTTCCCATTTGGCGCCCAGGGAGCCCTCCTCTGGCTTTCGAGTATTTAGGGTGACATTTCTTAGCACTAGGTCGCCTGGGATGAAGGTGCGTGTCCGAATTCTTTTATTGTAGAAACGGGCCATCCTTTGTTGGTAGATTGCAGTTTTCATGGCCGACCTCTCTCTCTTTTCTTCGATCAGGTCGAGGTGGTTTCTGATGAGTCCTTCATTCTGTTTACTCTCGTAGTGCTGAACCCTATGGGAGGCTACTCCGATCTCTGCCGGGATGACAGCTTCATATCCGTATGCCTAAAGAGAACGGGGTTTCTCCCGTGGAGTCTTTATAGGTTGTCCGGTGCGACCATAGTACCTCTGGTAGTTCCTCGACCCATAGGCCTTTGCTGGATCCAAGCCGAGCTTTGAGGTTGGCCTTGATGGTCTTGTTCGTCGCCTCGACTTGACCGTTTGATTTGGGATGGGCTGGTGTGGCAAATCTTAGGGCAATCTGGAGGTCCTCGCAGAGTTTTCTGAAACCTTTGCTGTCAAATTGCTTCCCGTTGTCTGTGATGATGGCTCGGGGAATCCCGAACCGGTATACGATATTTTTCCTCAGGAATTCAGTGGCTCTTTTCTCCGTTATGGTGGATAATGGTTCTGCCTCCACCCATTTGGTGAAATAGTCTATGGCCACGATGGCATACTTCGCATGCCCTTTCCCTTGTGGCATTGGCCCAATGATGTCAAGTCCCCACTGGGCGAACGGCCAGGGACTGAGCAGTGTGGTCAACTGTTCGGCTGGTTGGTGGTGGAGGTTTGCGTTTTTCTAACATCCTTCGCACTTGCGGGCCACTTCTATGCCGTCCTGGTGCATGGTCGGCCAGTAAAAACCTTGTCTTAAGGCTTTGAAAGTAATCGAGCGACCTCCGGCATGGCTTCCACAGATGCTCGTATGTATCTCTCTGAGCACATAATTTGCCTCTTCTTCTGCAAGACATCTAAGAGGGGGACTGAGTAACCCGTCGGTAAAGTACCCCGTCGATTAGGGGAGAATTTGGTGCTTTTGTATTTTAACTTTCTGGCCTCCGTTTTGTCCTCTGGTCTTTCCCCCGTTTCCAAGTATTTTCTGATGGGTTGCATCCATGATGCTTGGCTTTCTTTATCTAGAACTTCCACTTCAGATTCTCCCACGCTTCTTTCCCGGACGTAAATCAAAGGGATTATCCTGGGGTGCTCGGCTTTTGTTGAAGAGGCGAGCCGTGCCAGGGAGTCTGCCTCACAATTGTCTTCTCGGGGGATTTGTTCGAAGCTTACATCCCTCATCTTCCCGTTATCTTTCGTACTTCGGTCAGATAGGCCATCATACTAGGTTCTTTCGCTTGAAATGCCCCCTTCAGTTGCTGAATGGCCAGCTGTGAGTCACTCCTTACTACTACATTTTGGATCCATAGCACCGTGCATAGTCTCAAACTGCCCAGTATTGCTTCATACTCTGCTTCATTGTTGGTTGCTATGAAAGTGAATTTCAGGGCGAGTAATTCCCTTCGAGATTTCTTTCTCCTTTGTCGCTTTTCCAGGACGATTCCGCGCCATTGCCTTGTGTGCTGGCCGAACCGTCTATAGACATTTCCCATTTGTCCTCGTCTATAGCCAGAGTCTGGGGGTCGGCATATTCGGTGACAAATCTGCCAAGGCTTGTCCCTTCACTGCCGCTCTTGGGAGGTAGGCGATGTCATGTTCACTCAGTTCTACCGACCACATTACTAATCTGCCGGAAACATCTGGCCGCTGCAGAATTTGTTTTAGGGGGGTGGCCGGTGTATACCTTGATAGGATGGCCCTGGAAGTAATGCCGTAATTTTCGAGCTGCCGTCACTAGTGAAAGGGCGACTAGTTCGTGTGCTGGATACCGGGTTTCAGCGTCTAGGAGGGCTTTGCTGATATAGTAGACATGCTTCTGGATTTTGTCGGTCTCTTGTATCAGTACTGAACTTACTGCTCGGTCCGAAACGGTCAGATATAGGTATAATGTTTCACCTGGGAGTGGTTTAGCCAGGAGTGGGGGCTGTATCAGATACTGTTTCAACTGTTGGAAGGCTTCTTCGCACTCTGTCGTCCAGTCGACATCCTTTTTTGCTTTTTGGATTACTTTGAAGAAAGGGTGGCACTTGTCAGTTGCCCGTGATATGAACCGGTTGAGCGCAGCCACTCTCCCGGTCAGACTCTGTACTTCTTTACTGTTTTGGGAGACTTTAGGGCCAATATTGCTTGGATCTTCTGTGGGTTTGCTTCAATTCCTCTGGCACTTACCATGTAGCCTAAAAAACTTCCCTGAAGCTACCCCGAAGGTACATTTTTCCGGATTGAGTTTCAGGTTATGTTTTCTTAGAAGCTCGAAGGTCCCTTTTAGGTCGTCCATGTGGTTGTTTGGTTCTTTGACATTGTTATCATGTCATCGATATAAACTAGCATTGTAATGCCGATGTGTGGTTTGAAAACTTTGTTTACCAACCTTTGGAAGGTTTGCCCCAGCGTTTTTTAGCCCGAATGGCATCACTTTATAGCAGTAGAGCCCCTGATTCGTGATGAAGGTTGTCTTCTCTTCGTCCGCCGGGCACATTTTGACCTGGTTGTATCCGGAGAAAGCATCCATGAAGCTCAGCAATCCTTGACAGGCTGTGTGGTGTCTACCAGCTGGTCTATGTTCGGCAAAGGAAAGCTGTCATTTGGGCAAGCCTTGTTTAAGTCGGTGAAATCGACACACATTCGCCACTTGCCATTGTTCTTCCTGACCAATACCACGTTTGATACCCAATCCGGGTACCTTGCTTCCTGATGAGACCCGCCTTAGTAACTTCTCGACCTCGGCTGCCTATTACTTTACTCCTCTCTTGATTGAAGTTCCTTCTCTTTTGCCTGACCGGCTTTCGAGATGAGTCTACTGCCGGCTAGGCGGTGATTGAATGAATTTCGGATCGATCCCTGACATGCCATTGTATCCCCAGGCAAAGACGTCCGGGTTCCACTCATCCACAACATTCTAGAAGATCTTGTCGTATAGACTTGTTCAGGCCTCCCCTTATCTTATCTTTTTCCTGACCCGTATAGTTCTATCTCCTCTGTTTCCTCAGCTGCAGTGAGTCGGGCGGCATTTTTGTTTGGCCAGGCGCCTGGGCTTCTATCTTCTTCTTCTTTCATGGTTCATTTGTCGTTTTCGTTTGTCTTTGGTGACGCAGAGCGTTTCTCGTGAGAGAGTTGCGAGCAGCTGCGAGCTGTTTTCTGGCTTC
>SKCR01011139.1:0-21728 GCA_019454045.1 Zanthoxylum bungeanum | reverse complement strand
GCTTTGGTTTTGGTCCTCCAGGACTTTAACAGGTTCTGTGTACGCCTCTTCTGGGTTTATTGAGAATCGTAATGTATTGGGTGTGATGTCAAGATGGAAGTATCACTTCATTTATATGGAGATGATGATCACGCATGGATACAGAACTGGTACTCTAAATTGGTTGCAACCATCGGGATAATATGACATGGTCATGATTATTTGATTAAAGAGACTAATTTCTTGTAATCCGATATATGCTTCGTACAGAGCAGACACTATTCCAGCCCTAGGCCTTGCATATGACATACGATACTGGATCGCAATACACAATATTACGTATATTACGCCTGATATAGATTATATATTCCATTAAGAATATTTCTGGAGAATTGGGTAGGCACGGTGCTTTGCTAGAAGCCAACCATGTCTCGTAAATCGGTAAAAACGTAGTACGAGGTACGTACGTGTTCGGATAGTCCGACGACCGGATTTACTGCCAACATATCAAAGGATCTCTTGGGTCGCTTCCCAAAGATTCACCGATGATGTATGATTCGAACATAATTAATCTAGGATTAATAACGGAGAGATTTTATCTGGGATAAATTACTATTTGAATAGAGAGAGCGATTAATTTGGAATTAATCGATAAAATAATATATTCGATATATTATACGAAATTAGATTTCGACGCGGAATTAAAATTGGATTTTAATTCGGGCAAACGAATTAATTTAGAATTAATTCGCTAGTGACATGAATAGTAATTTTGCCAGGCATAATTATTTAATTAAATTTGATTTAATTACGTCGCAACGGAAAACTCGTTAATTCGGAATTAGCAAACGCGAGCCCGAGATGTGTCGCGGGCCCACTCGGATTTTGAATTAAGTGGGGCCCACATGTCACATTAGTTGTCACATCACTTGTCACTTTAGTTACTTTTGGTGATGAGTTTTGGTGAGAATGATGATGACTTGCTTACATACTTCCTAAACATGATGGCTTGATTGACTAATACCAAATGTTTGGTATATGATTATTAGATTTTTGAAATCAAAAACCAAGTCGACACAACTCACTCCATCTCTCTCTCACGATTTTCATCAAAAATTACACTTTCCCTCTCATTTTCTCTCAATGCCGAGAGTTGCAAGGAGAAGATAGAAATTTTTGTGGCAAAAAAATTTCAAGAGCTAGCACTCAAAGGAATCATCCAAGGTGATAGGGAAACCATCCCAATAGCTTGGAATCAAAGGACAAAGCTTGGAGCTTGGAGATTGGATCTCATTCCCCAACTTGGTGCTTGGCCGAAACTTGGAGAAGAAATTTTTAAATTTGACGCAATCATAAGCCGTTCATTGTAAGTATGATTCTGCCATACTTCTTTATGTATTCACATGTTTTATGCTTAAATATGATCTTGGGAATGCCTTAGAAACCAACAATGGTATCATGGAGCCTAATTTGAGCATGAAAATGATTAGGGTAAAATTTTGGTAAATTGGATTTGAGCATGATTTAACCAAATTGTTTGTTTGAGCATGCTTGTATATGGATAACTTGGAGTTATATATGATCAATTTTATGGAAAATTAATTGGATCAATTTTTACCCAAAATGTTGGCTTGGCCGAATGTAATATGCCCTAAATATTCATGGTATTTTTTGTTCTTTTGATCATTGGATGAGTTTGAAGACTTGGGAAATGTTGATTTGAGACTCAATTGGATTGAAATCGAAATCGGACAATAAACCCTACTAATGCCGTGAGCTATATAGCATGAAATGAGATGATTTTTTGTTTCAATAATGTTGGACATGTGTTGAACAAATTAAAGCATGATTAATTGATTAAATTGATATTTTGGAAATGTTAATTTAGATAATTAATTGATGTAATACACTTTAATTAGTTAAATTATGAAATTTGGAATTTTAAAATTTAATTGGTTGGGCTTAATTTAGAATTGGGCTTAAATTGTTGTATTTGGGCCTAATGGGCTTGGTTGGGCCAATTTGGTTTAGGTCAATTGGATTGGATCCAAATTCGGCCTAAATCATTCCATTAAGTCCAAATATGATAAATGGGCCTTTTATGTTTAATTGGGCCTTATGGGCCGAAATTGGTTTCTTGGCAAATATGGTGATTCCTTAATTGGGCTTTGGTAATTGAGTTTGACCCATATTGACCAAATTCCATGCTTTAAGAAATTAATTGAAAGCCCATTGGACTTTAATTAAACGACATTGGATGTTAATTGGGCTTTGAGACCCATTTAGATTAGATTTGGAATCTAAGTCGTAAAGGCGCATTAAAAGTGTAGTTATTTAATTTAGAATTAAATATAGAACTAATATTGAATACGAATTAAATTAGATTTAAATTGTAGTTCGATATAATTCAAGAATTTGTACTTTGAGTACTTATTCTTAAACGAGTTGGACTCGCGCAAAATCAAATCGTTGTTTGAACATTGGATGATCACTTTATTCAAGATTAATTAATTAGATTAGATTGATTGAATAACATACTTTGTGTGAATACATGGATGTGTTGAATGAATAATGTATATCGGATGGATATTAGATGGGAAATGGCAATTTTGAAAATTGTTGTACATTTAGAATTTTAAATTGGTCCTGCGTGTCCAGCCTTATCTCTCTTGATTCTTTGTATTTCTTTTCTCACCTAATTCCCCTCAATGTTAATGAGGTTTCTCTTATTGTATTATGTAATTGGGTAGAAGTAAGAATAGTGCTAGCTGGGGAGAGGAAATAGAGTGATTTGTTTTAGGAATAATATGTTATATATCCATCCGCATATCATTATTAATTTATTTCCGCACCTTATTATGCTTTTAGAATGCATGCTTAAGGGTGTATGATGAGACCTAACAAAGATAATAAATTGGTTACCAATTTACGCGAAAAACCCTCAATAAATATTAAGCGTTTTCCTTCCATTTAGTGATTCTTACTCAAGATCCAAGATTGGCACTGGTTTATTGGCCAAAGTCAAGACCTTTGTCAATCGCTGATGTGTTTAAAAAGTGAAGGCTTTGTTCTATATCGTATGTCTTGTCCAAGTTGTGATTTTTTGGCCAAAGTCAAGATCACTTCTTGTCCATCGACATCGATTACGAAGCTTTCCAAAGTCAATGGGTTCCGCTTAACTGGAATCATTAAGCTTGTTGTGCCAAAGCCAAGGCTTAGTTGATTCAGAGGAAAAAGGTTAGGAAAATATATAGGATATATTGGCATATATATTGTATATATGTTTCGGAATTGGAGGTCCACCTACCGGATCTAGAATTGGATGAGATCCAATTGATCTTAGAGATCTACCTAGTTAAATATCATACAGCTTGTTGGCCAAAGTCAAGGTTGTGTTTTATTTAACGGGATCCTAGCCCACTAGGAAACTAGGTTTCCCGAGTACTCAATAGAGGGTTAGAGGCTCGTCGAAAAATAGTGGGAGTTTAGTATTGAATTTGCAATTTCGTTCAAATAGTTAGATTTACGCGCTTTCAAATTATTTCGTCAATTATTTTATTAGTTGGACTAATATATTATTATTTTTCTTGTAAGAGTTAGACTGTACTCATACATCGTTAATCGAATAGTTGGACTATTACGGTTAAAATGACAGGAAAGTTAAGCATTAAGGATATTGTCATGGGCGACAACGTCTTTAATGTCACAAACTTTCAGGATTGGGATATGAATCTCAGAAATGTTATGGGATCCGATAAGTTACTCTACACTTTAGAGCGACCTCTTGGGCCTAAGCCCCGACCTGATCAGTTCCTTGAGCTACAGCTTTGGAAGACTCATAGCGATGACAATGCGACTGCTCAATCGGTAATGCTTGCCGCTATGACTCCGCAATTCCGTCGTCAAAACAAGGGGTTGGATCTCTATGAGATGATGGCGAAGTTGCATGATCTTCACCGTTCTAACCTTAGATCGCAAAGATATGAGTTGCAGAAGAAGCTCTTTCACGCTCGAAAGTCAGAGGGTATGTCTGTTGAGCACCATGTGTCACAGATGATTACTGACATTGAGCAGCTCAGACAGATGGGCATAGTCTTCAAGGCTGAGACTTCAGTAGATTTGATCCTACAGTCTCTCCCCGACACTTGGAGTGGGTTCATCATGAACTATAACATGTTTAACCAAGACCAAACTCTTGGAGAGTTGATGTCCACTATGCGTGAGGCAGAAAAGGAGCTCCTTAAGGGCAAGAAGCACGAGGCGCACTTTGCTTCAACATCTTAGACTCCGAGGGCTTGGCTTAAGGTGACTGGAGGTGTTAAGAAGAAGAAGCATAAGAAGAAGGGCAATGACAAATCTTCAAAGGGTTTTGGGAAACCTAAGGACAAATCCCAAGATGTTTGTCTCCAGTGCGGCAAGCGGGGTCACTGGAAGCGTGACTGCCGTGATTACAAGGCACACATAAAGGAAATCAAAACGGGCAAGGCACCGGCTTCAGGTATGTTTTATAGAAATAAACATGTCTACTACTAGTTTTAAAAATTGGATTTTTGATTCTGGTTGTGGAACTCATATATGTACTGATGTGCAGGATCTGCAGATTAGCAGGAGACTGGCCTCAGGAGAGATTGACCTCCGTGTGGTAAATGGGACACAGATCGCCGTTTTGGCAGTTGGCACTTTTGTTTTGGAACTACCGTCGGGGCATGTACTTAAACTTACAGACTGTTATTATGTACCTAGTTTGACTAGGAATATTATTTCTGTATCTATGTTAGCCCAATGTGGGTATACTTTTGTATTTAGAAACAATGGGTGTTTTATGTATAAAAATGATATGGAAATTTGCTCTGCTTATGTAAATAATGGTCTATATATTTTGAATATGAATCAATCTCAAACAAAAAAATGTAACAAACAAAAGGCTTAAAGTAAGTAACATAGATGAAACTTACATGTGGCATTGTCATCTGGGACACATAAACAAGACACATATATCCACACTTTCGAAAAGTGGATACTTCGACGGATTTTATCCAAATTCATATGACGTCTGCGAATCTTGTTTATTAGGCAAGATGCCAAAATCACCTTGTAAAAGGTACACACGTACCACCAAAATGTTAGCCCTTGTTCATAGTGACATTTGTGGGCCCCTGTCTAGCCAGGCTAGAGGTGGATATGAATACTTCATAACCTTTATGGATGATGCATCGCGTTATGGTTATGTGTATCTTATGAGACACAAGTCGGAAATTTTTGAGAAATTCAAAGAGTTTCGACACGAAGTAGAAAAAAAGACCGGCAAAAGTATTTAGACATTACGGTCGGACCGTGGTGGCGAATACTTGAGCAATGAGTTTATTGTTTACTTGAAAGTGTTGGACAATTATGACCCATAGCGTCACTATTTGTACAGATCATGGTGTTGTTGTAGAAATTAACTATGTGACAAAGGAGATTGCACTCTTATCATTTGTGATTAGATAACCTAGATGTATAAATGATAGGAGGTCCCTATGATATGTTCCTAGACGGAGAATGATATGAGACAATATCAGTCCACAAAGGATAAATCATTAAACATCCCTAGTCAGAGTATTATCGAGATTGGACATCGATAAATACGTAAAAGGCTAGTATTACACTTGTGCGCGTTGTGAGGGCACAACTGTATAGTTCTCATATATTTGGGTATAGGATACTCATGCAAGTGTAATAGGAGGTTGTGTTTTACCGATGGTATGGGAAACAACTTCGCTCTGGATAGACCCCCTCGGAATTCCATTGGTAGTATGACTATGTGTCTATAGAAATCCGAAATCAGGGTAGGTGTATTTGGTCTTAATCTGAGACTTGCACCGCTAATACTTGCGACAATCAATATACTTTGGTTGAGGTCGTCCAGGGCTTTAACAGGTTCTGTGTACGCCAATACTGGGTATATTGAAAATCATAGTGTGTTAGGTGTGATGTCAAGATGGAAGTGTCACTCCAGTTAAATGGAGATGATGGTCACGTAGGATACGGGACAGGTTCTCTTAAATGCTGCAGCTATCGGGATAAAATGACAAGGTCATGTTTATCCGATTATAGAGACTTGTCACCAGACATCCAACATGTGTTTCGTATGGGGCAGACACAATTCCAGCCCCAGGCATAGCACATGATCATCCGATACTGGACAGAAATACGCAATACCACATATACTACGCCTGATATATATCGCTTATTCCTGTAAGCATGTTTCTAGAGAATTGGGTAGGCATTGCGCTTTGCTAAAAGCCAACATTGTCTTGTAAATCGGTATAAACGTAGTACTAGGTACTTACGTGTTCGGATAGTCCGACGACCGAATTTACTGCCAACATATCCGGGGATCTCATGGGTCGCTTCCCGAAGATTCACCGATGACGTATGACTCGCACTTAATTAATCTGGGATTAATTTGATGAGAGAGAAAATTAATCTGGGATTAATTACGGAGATATTTTATCTGGGATAAAATATCAATTAAAGAGAGATAACGATTAATTTGGAATTAATCGATAAATTAATATATTCGATATATTAAACGAAATTGGATTTCGACACAGAATTAAAATTAGACTTTAATTCGGGCGAACGAGTTAATTTAGAATTAATTCGTTAGCGACGTACATAGTGATTTCGCTAGGCGTAATCGTTTAATTGCGTCGCAACGGAAAATTCGTTAATTTGGAATTAGCGAACCCGAGCCCGGGATTGTTTGCGAGCGCATTCGCATTTTGAATTCGAGTGCCGCATGCACGTCAAATCAAGTGTCAAATCATTAGTCACATCAAGCGTCAAATCACATGTCACTTTGAGTGATGTGACATTTGATTGATTGATGTGATTGATTGATTGAGATGATGGCAAGCTTTAATGCTTGACTTTTGGAAAGAGAAAATATATATAATTAATTTTGGAAATTAATTTGGGATTAGATACACAATTTCCCTCTCTCTCTCACCAATCAATCGGTCTCTCTCTCTTTTCATTTTGGAGCCAAAATGCTCTTCTCTCTCACACACGGTCAAGGACCAGAATTCTTGCTTATGTTTTCTGCAGTTTTGCCGAGAATGATGGAGAAGAAATGGAGTGGTTTTTATGGCAAAAATCACCAAGTGCTAGGACACAAATGAGTCCATACAAAGGTGATTGGGAACTCACTACATGAGCAAGGAATCAACACAAGCTTGGAGCTCCATGGAGGTTGATTCATAGTCGATTTTGAGGACTGGTTTCTTGGAGGACAAAGTCAAAAATGGAGCCCAAACCAGTGAGGAAAACTGAGCTTGAAAGAGGAGGAAATGAAGCTTGTTCTTCGATGCATCCAATCCGTTCATTGTGAGTATTATTCTGCACCTCCTTTGATGAGTATTCACATTTGTTTTCTTGCTTGTTTATGATCTTGGGATGTTTAGAACAAACCAACAGAAAGAATATGGTATTCTTTCACAGTGGACTCCTCCAGGAACACCGCAATTAAACAGTGTTTCCGAACGGAGAAACCGAACTTTGTTAGACATGGTAAAACTATTGGGCTGTGAAACTCCTCCAAGATTCGGCCATTGGAGACTCCATGAAAGCTCCAAGCTTCAAGCTCCAAAATTGAATCCAAGCTCAAGTGTTCGTTTCCCTATCACCTTTGTATAACTCAAGGTGTGCTAGGACTTCTTCTTCTTCCTCTTATTTTCGGTCTAACCAGAAATTTGAGAGAAGAAATCGGCTCTAAGCCGTGACAAGAGAATGTGGGAAAAAAGAGGGAGAAGAAAACCGTAAAGGAGAAGAGTGGAGAGAGAAAAAGAAATAGTTTATATATTTATTTGATTTTCCAAAAATCAAATAACAAAAAACCTTTTATCAAAAAGTCAAAAAGCAAAAAGCAATTAATGCTTTTCAACAACCACATCAATCACTCAATCAAGTGACAACTTGTCACATCACTCAAAGTGACATTTGATTTGACGCTTGATGTGACGAACGATTTGACGCATGATTTGATGTCACATCACTCGAAATGCGAATGCGCTCGTAAATAATCCCGGGCTAGGGTTCGCTAATTCCTAATTAACGAATTTTCTGTCGCGATACAATTAAATGATTACGCCTAGCGAAATCACTTTTCACGTCGCTAACGAATTAATTTTAAATTAATTCGTTCGCCCGAATTAAAATCTAATTTTAATTCCGCGTCGAAATCCAATCTAATATAATATATCAAATATATTATTTTATCGATTAATTCCAAATTAATCGTTCTCTCTCTTTAATTAATATTTTATCCTAGATAAAATATCTCCGTAATTAATCTCAGATTAATTTTCTCTCTCATCTAATTAATCCCAGATTAATAAAGTGCGAGTCATACATCATCGGTGAATCTTCGGGAAACGACCCATAAGATCCTCGGATATGTTGGCAGTAAATACGGTCGTCGGACTATCCGAACACGTAAGTACCTCGTACTACGTTTATACCGATTTACAAGACAAGGTTGGATTCTAGCAAAGCGCCATGCCTACCCAATTCTCAAGAAACATGCTTACAGGAATAAGCGATCTATATCAGGCGTAGTATACGTGGTATTGCGTATTTCTGTCCAGTATCGGATGATCACGTGCTAGGCCTGGGGCTGGAATGGTGTCTGCCCCGTACGAAGCACATGTCGGATGTCTGGTGACTAGTCTCTATAATCTGATAAACATGACCTTGTCATTTTATCCGATAGCTGCAGCATTTAAGAGAACCAGTCTCGTATCATATGTGACCATCATCTCCATATGACTGGTGTGACACTTCCATCTTGACATCACACCCAACACACTACGATTCTCAATATACCTAGTATTGGCGTACACAGAACCTGTTAATGCCATGGACGACCTCAACCAAAGTATATTGATTGTCGCAAGTATTAGCGGTGCAAGTCTCAGGTTAAGACCAAATACACCTACCCTGATTTTGGATTTCCATAGACACATAGTCATACTACCAATGGGATTCCGCAGGGGTTTATCCAGAGCGAAGCTGTTTCCCGTACCATCGGTAAAACACAACCTCCTATTACACTTGCATGAGTATCCTATACCCAAATATATTAGAACTATGTCGTTGTGCCCTCACAACGTGCACAAGTGTAATACTAGTCTTTTACGTATTTATCGATGTCCAATCTCGATAATACTCTGACTAGGGATATTTAATGATTTATCCTACGTGGACTGATACTGTCTCATATCATTCTCCATCCAGGAACAAATCATAGGGACCTCTCATCATTTATATATCTAGGTGATCTAATCACAAATGATAAGAGTGCAATCTCATTTGTCACATAGTTAATATGTACAACAACACCATGATCTGTACAAATAGTGACGCTATGGGTCATAATTGTCCAACACTTCGATGCATCCAATCCGTTCATTGTGAGTATTATTCCACACCTCATTTGATGAGTATTCACACTTGTTTTCTTACTTGTTTTTTATCTTGGGATGTTTAGAACAAACCAACAATGGTATCTTGAGCCTTTGAAAGCATGAAATTGATTTTAGGGTTAAAATTGGGTAAAACGAATTTGGGCATGATTTAATGAAATTGGATGAATTAGTATGCTTAATTGATATTTAATTGAGGATTGATTAGATCAATTTGATGAAAATGTGTTTGGAAAATTTTTCCCCAATTTTTGGAGGCTTGGCCGAAAATTGAGAAGCCCTAAATTGTCTTGGATTTTGATTTTTTGATTCATTGGATGTGTTAGAAATCATTTGGGGATATTGATTTAATGTTGAATTTAATTTAATTGGATTGAATTTGATTTGGGCATAAATTTCCCCTTTGGCCGCGACACTTGAAGCATGTAACTGGGTTTGATTTTTGTTAAATTGTGTTGGACATGATTTAATAATGATAAGCATGATTAATTAGGCTAATTTGATGTTTTGGAAATATTGATTTGGGTGATTAATTGTGTTATACACTTTAGGTTAATTAAATGTAAAATTGGATTTTTTGTATTTAATTAATTGGGCCTTAAAATTGGATTTGGGCTTTTATGTTGTAATTGGGCTTATTGGGCTTTGTTGTACAAAGTTGGGTTTAGGAAAAATTGGTTGGATCCAATTAGGCCCAAAACCGCATCCATAAAGCCCAAATGCGACTTAATGGACCTTTAAAGTTTAATTGGGCCTAATGGGCCAAAATTGATTTATGGGCTTATGGGGTAACTCCCAGATTGGATTTTGGTTATTCGGTTTCACCCGAGTTGACCAAAAGTCCACGCCTTAAGAAATTAATTAAAAGCCCATTGGACTTTAATTAAATTGACGTTGGACGTTAATCGGGCTTTGAGACCCGTAACGATTAAATTTGGAATTTAAGTCGTAAAAGTTCATTAATAAAGTGTAATATTTAATTTGGAATTAAATAAGCGAATTAGAATTGAATGCATATTAAATTGGATTTAATGATCTAGTTTAATTTAATTCGATAATTCGTACTTTGAGTACTTATTCGCAAAACGAGTTTGACTCGAGCAAAATCAAATCGTTGTTTGAACATTGGATGATCACTAATTATCAGATTAATTAATTGGATTAGATTGATTGATAACATGCTTGTGTGAATACATGATTGTGATGCATGAATAATGTATATCGAATGGATATTAGATGGGTGGGGCAATTTTAGAAATTGTTGTAATAAATTTGGAATTTATTAATTGGACATGCGTGTCCAGCCTTATCACCTCCATACTCTTTGTATTCTCTTCTCACCTATTCCCCTCAATGTAAATGAGGTTTCTTTAGAAGTGTAGTGTAACGGGTAGAAGAAATATTTGTGCTAGCAGGAGAGAGAAATGGAGAGATTTGATCTAGGATCATTATGTAAAGTATCCATCTGCATATCATTATTATTTTATTATACGCGCTTTACATATCCCAAAATGTCTACCTAAAAGGTGGCAAACGGGATCGCGGAAGCGTGACTGCCGTTTGGACAAAGCAGACATGAAGGAATTGAAGACGAGCAAGGCTCTGACTTCAAATATGTTTGTCAACATTATGTTCACTACTAGTATTAAAATTAGATTTTAAATACTTATTGTGATACATAAATATATGAATTGATGTTCAGAATCTGTTTTGAACAGGATACTGACTTCATTAGAGATTAATCTGCGAATAGGAAACGGGACGAAAGTCGATGTTTTAACTGTAGATACCTAACTTTAGGAACTACCCTCGGGTGTATACTTAAATTAGGGAACTGTTATAATGTAACTAGTTTGACTAGAAACATTATCTCTATATCAGTGTTTAACCCGCTGCGGGTGAACCTTTATATTCTAGAACACTAAAGTGTTTTATTATATAAAGATGATATTGAGATAAACACATTAGATTGAATAACAGAGTTTATATTTTGAATATAAAATAATCTCAAACATATAACATGAGAAACAAATAGCTCAACTGATTTGATCAGAAGAAACTAATTTGTGGCATTGTCGTCTGGGACACAATTAAACAAGAATCGTATATCCACACTTTTGAAGAGTGGGTACTCGGACTAATTTGATTCCATTCAAATAAAGTCTACGAATCTAGTTTATTGGGCAAAGTGCCTAAAACACTATTTACTTGGTAAAAGTGCAAAAGCCACCAATCTGTTAGCCCTAGTTCATAGTAGAGTAAATGGGCCCATGTCTAGCTAGGCTAGAGGTGGATATGAATATTTCGTGACCTTACGGATGTGGCATCGCGTTATAGTTATGTGTTTCTTTTGAAGAATACAAATCGGAAACTTTTAAAGTTTCGACACGAAATAGACAAATAGATCGGCTAAAGTATTAAACTGTCACGGTAAGACCGTAATGGAAATTACTTAAGCAATAAGTTTCTAATATACTTGAAAGAGTATGGTATTCTTTCAAATGAGGAATCCTCCCGGAACACGTCAGTTTGACGGTGTGTCCGAACTGAGTAACCGAATCTTGTTGGACATGATAAGGTTAATCATGAGTCGCTCTGATCTACCATTTCCTTCAACGGATAAGCATAAACAGTGCAAGAACTTATTTAGAATAAGGTTCCATAATAATCTGTTTGACAGATATCATATTAGATATGAACGGGAAAGAAACCGGGTTTCTCATTCCTGAACATTTGGGTACGCTAGGCATATGTTTGGATGATACCAAACTAAAACCCAAATTGGATAAGTGCCAATTGTAGGTTATCCTAGGGATACCAAAGTATTGTACTTATACAACTCACTTGAGAACAATTAGATTGTTGCTCGCCATGTGGTTTCCCTAAGAGGAATACCGATATGCAGTGGTAAGTGGGAGGATAGTAAAACTCGATGAAAATCAGAGTAATACTATTCAAGGCACCGATTCCTAATGGAACACAAATAGTTTATCAAGGATGAAACTATACCATTAATCTTCGAATACACAAGAACCGAGTATGTCGGAGAGAGTCAGAAAATAACTCGGGGTATGGGTTTCTGATCCCATCCCTCGTAAGATGTCAATCTTTTGAGGTATACCAACTGACTACGTATGAGGAAGTCATACAATGTATCGACTCCCTATTGTGACAAAGTGTCATGAGTCCGAAATGGATTCCATGTATAACAACATAGTTTGGACACTAGTTGATGTACCGCAAGGCATTGTGCATATTGGTACTTATAAGTCTTCAAGGAAGACATACATGGATGGCAACATACCAACGTACTAAGCTAGGCTTGTAGCGAAAGGTATCGTTATCAACATTGTGTTGATTACGATTCAACATTTTACATGTTACCACGGTAAATCCATTTGGATAATGCTTGCTAAAGCTACGTGTTTCATTTATGAAATATGACAGCTTTACGGGAAAATCGCTTTCCTGAAAAGGAAACCTTTTGGAGGATGTTTACAACATCCTGTCGGTTTTGTCGTACCATAACAAGCAAACAAGGTTTGTAGGTTATTCGATCAATGTTTGGATTGAAGAAAACATTAGGTTCTTGGAATTGTCGTTTTCATGTAATCATAATAGTTTATGATTTAATTCAAAACGAAATGATTCTTGTGTATATAAGAGGGTTAGTGGGAGCGCACTGCCAATCGATGTCCTATAAAATAATGATAATATGTCATTTCTTGGAAATGATATTCCTATAATAACTATCGGCGAAAGTTTGGCTTTTGAATACTCTCCGAGAAATCATACATTGAAAAATGTACGCTACCTGGTGTCTCATACGCTTTAAGCATATGGATTCACAAACAAGCCATCCGAGTGATAGTCACTGGATTGAAGTGAAGAACGTACTTAGTATCTTAGAGATCTAAGCATGCTGTCTTATACTATGGAGATGGAGAACTTGAAGTGACTGGGATCACTGTAGCAAGTTTCATAACCGAAAAAAATGACTATAAGTCGCAAACGGTACTATACAGTTTGAATAACGGAACAGTGAGCTGGAAATCTTCCAAGCAAGATACGGTTACCGTATAAACAACAAATGCAGGTTATTGCTGCAGCTGAGGCGGCAATAGAAGCCTTCTGGGTCGATAATAAATCTAATTAGATTAGATATAATTCTGTTAGCAGCTGAGCTAGGCTTGAGCACAGGCTAAAGAATTAATGGTCTCATCAACGATCCAGATAAATACTTCGATATTCATCTGATTATACGGATCATACATCGTGGCGATGTGAGGATCGTATAAATCGCATTAGACGACAATCATGCAAATCCGCTGACGAAAAGCCTTTTCTCAGCAGTTTGAGCCAACCATACATAGTTCGGGTGTCAAGCACTCGAGTGACTGGCTATAGGCCAAGTGGGAGATTGTTGGACAATTATGACCCATAGCGTCACAATTTGTACAGATCATGGTGTTGTTGTACAAATTAACTATTTGACAAAGGAGATTGCACTCTTATCATTTGTGATTAGATCACTTAGATGTATAAATGATAGGAGGTCCCTATGATTTGTTCCTGGACGGAGAATGATATGAGACAGTATCAGTCCACGAAGGATAAATCATTAAACATCCCTAGTCAGAGTATTATCGAGATTGGACATCGATAAATACGTAAAATACTAGTATTACACTTGTGCGCGTTGTAAGGGCACAAAAGCATAATTCACATATATTTGGGTATATAATACTCATGCAAGTGTAATAGGAGGTTGTGATTTACTGATGGTACGGGAAACAGCTTCGCTCTGGATATACCCCCTCGGAATTCCATTGGTAGTATGACTATGTGTCTATGGAAATCTGAAATCAGGGTAGGTGTATTTGGTCTTAACCTGAGACTTGCACCGCTAATACTTGCGACAATCAATATACTTTGGTTGAGGTCATCTAGGGCTTTAACAGGTTCTGTGTATGCCAATACTGGGTATATTGAGAATCGTAGTGTGTTGGGTGTGATGTCAAGATGGAAGTGTCACTCCAGTCATATGGAGATGATGGTCACGTAGGATACGGGACTGGTTCTCTTAAATGCTGCAGCTATCGGGATAAAATGACAAGGTCATGTTTATCCGATTGTAGAGACTAGTCACCAGACATCCGACATGTGCTTCGTACGGGGAAGACACAATTTCAGCCCCAGGCCTAGCACATGATCATCCGATACTGGACAGAAATATGCAATACAACGTATACTACGCCTGATATAGATCGCTTATTCCTGTAAGCATATTTCTGGAGAATTGGGTAGGCATGGAGCTTTGCTAGAAGCCAACCTTGTATTGTAAATCAGTATAAACGTAGTACTAGGTACTTACGTGTTCGGATAGTCCGACAACCGAATTTACTACCAACATATCCGGGGATCTCATGGGTCGCTTCCCGAAGATTCACCGATGACGTATGACTCGCACTTAATTAATCTGGGATTAATTTGATGAGAGAGAAAATTAATCTGGGATTAATTACGTATATATTTTATCTGGGATAAAATATCAATTAAAGAGAGATAACGATTAATTTGGAATTAATCGAGAAATTAATATATTCGATATATTAAACGAAATTGGATTTCGACGCGGAATTAAAATTAGACTTTCATTCGGGTGAACGAGTTAATTTAGAATTAATTCGTTAGCGACGTAAATAGTGGGTTCCCTAGGCGTAATCGTTTAATTGTGTCGCAACAGAAAATTCATTAATTTGGAATTAGCGAACTGACCGGCGTAAACCACACACGTATAACGCAAGCGCACGTATCGTTCAAGTAGTATAAAATGTATCGATCCCACGAGGACTTAATACCTAAGCTATTAATTTTATGAGGTCAAATGATTACTAGTATCTAACAGGTTGATTGATTGATTTGAAATGGTGACGATTCTAAATTTAAAAACAAGTAAATAAAATTGTCGAAAATAGGTTTTAAGAAAATTCAATATTAAAAACTATCTAGGGTTGTGATTTCTTCCAATATCATTTAAAGATGAAGTGATTATCTTAAAGTTGGGTAATATAATTGATTTACTAACCTGGAACACTAAATTATGTGTAAGCCTCTGTCGATGGTCAGACACAAATACCCAGTTTAACCCAATTGAACCATATGTCTATGTCAACCAAATTATCTGGATTCATTAAGTTTAAGTCCCAATTATGGCTACCCCCGCCCGACAGGTATATTCCTATCCTGTAAGGAAATCTATTAAAGGGTTATCTATCCTCAAGGAAGATCGTGGGTTATTGAGTCTAAGGCTGAAACCTAAAATCCCTATGTCTAGTTCATTTTAGATTTACCAGATCAATTTTATTAATGGCCAGTTAATGAAAAAAGCATTAAGTTAAGACTCAATAAATAAATCTTTATATTCCCAAGCTATAATCTAACCCTTATAAAACGGTGATATTGGATTTCATCACAACCCCAGATAACTAATTTAGTTACAACACATAACTAGGGCTAGTAAAAACTTGAAAATAAAAGACATAAAGTAAAAATGCGGTAAAGTAAATACTGAAAAGAAATTACAATAAAATAAAATGCTAAGGTAAAAGGAAGTACTTTTACTACTACTAATTTAGATATCTCCCATAAAATAATATATAAACTTGTGATATTATTTTACCAACCGACCAATCTGGCGGTATCCTGATTAAGTCAAATTAAGTCCAACCAGCCATATAGGCAGTAATATTTGTCCATAATCCAGCCATAAAGGCGGTACCAAAATAAATTTACCAACCAACCAATCTGGCGGTATCCTTGATTAGTCAGGTTTAAACCAGATTAAATTGAATTGCCAATCGACCAATATAGCGGTATCCTTTATTAATCAGTATTTTAAATAGTGAATATATTATTTTTAAGGGAGATTAATCTAAATAGTAACAGTAAAAGAATTACCTTTCACCATAGCTTGGGAAATTACCTCCTCATTACTGAAAAGTAAAAACTGAAAAATTAAAGAAAGAAAAGTATTGTGCGTAAAAGTAAATTGTGGAAAGTAAAAACTGAAAAGTAAAGAAAAGAAAGTGCGAAACTGAAAATTAATTACTGAAAACTAAAAATAAACAAACTAGATACAATCTTCTTATTTATTCATAAGGAATTCCTTAGAAGAAAGTATGAATTTTACAAATGAAATGGCTTGGTATTTATAGGCAAAATTTTGCCACCATCAAATCATCAATCAATTTCTCCACCAATTACATTATTAATTTCTCCACTAATTACTCCACCAAATCCATAATTGCTCCACTAATTTCTTATCTTGTTTGGTGTTGATTTGATAATTTTTATTAATTATTAATTAATTAATATTTTGCTTTGAAAATGATTGATAATTACTTTTAATAATTACACTCCACACACTTCTAGATGGTTCATCAATTTCGGTCATGAAATCTTCAAAATTAGAAAATATTTTCTCTTTGAAAGTTGTAGATCTCTGAGTCTTCTTTACTCTGGCACCTAAATCAGCTCAATCCGATATCTGAGTAAAAAGTTATGCCCAAAATACGACAGATGCACAAAACTGGAATTTCCAAAACTGCACTTCGTCAAAACGCCCTTTCAAGTTTCTAATCTCCAAAATTAATATATCAAGTCCAATAATTGCCCTTATTTGACCCATATTTCATCCTAAATGATTTCATTGAGACCCGATATTATTTTATCTTCAAAATAAACTAAAACATATCAAAACATTCATCAAACCCGAGAAACTAAACAAAATATTAAGTAAAAGGGGCGGTAAATATTGATATATTTTCCGCTCATCACACCCCCCAACCTAAGATTTTGCTAGTCCTCGAGCAAAACAACAAAATAAAATTAAATTAAACTAAGCCACTTTCGTAGGGATCACGGTTGCATTTAGCATATGCAACAAGCCTTTAAACCCATAGGTGTCCCTAGTGGACGAGTTATAGTCCCGTGAGGACTTACAGCAACGATACCCACAAACGTTTTACAAAAGTAAAAAGATAATAAAAATAATGCACACAAAAGCAAAAGTACAAGCGAAAAGAGAATAAAGTAGTGACTAATCAGGTGAAATTTCTACTACAAGTTACTAGTTGTTTTGTTTCATTCTAAATTACCGAATAAGTAAATTCTCCGATTATTTTTACCATTCTCCATATACACAGCCAACAAAATATTAATCAACTCATTTTTGCCCACAACAGTCATAAGTGCAGTTGATAAGAGAGTAATATTTTTGTCCTAAAGTTTTATCAGAATTCACACCTTTTTGCAGCAATGGAATAATTTTTCTGATTTTTCTGATTTTTTTCTTTGATTTTTCTCTATTTTTTATTTATATACAATATCTTCCATCTATGTAACGAGCGTTGGGTCGGTGGCTCCCAAACCAGTTGGCTTTAGGGCACCAGGTGTTAAGACACCCCTACGGACTTAATTACCCAGACTTCAGATATATATATTTTTGCAGCATCTTTGATCCATGTAACGAGCTTTGGGCCAATGACTCCCAAACCAGTTGGTTTTAGGGCACTAGGTGTTAAGACACCCTTACAGACTTAATAACTCGGATCTCAGACGTTTTTTTTTTTTTTTTTTTTTTTTTTTTTTTTTTTTTTTTTTTTTTTTTTTTTTTACTCCATTGCTTTTTGAGATGCTTCCTCCAATTAAACTAGCGCACCAATTTTAGCTCATGTCCGTATGTTACTATATATGTTGATAATATCTGTCAACTGAGCATATAAAGATTCATTTTAGTCAGTTTTATGGAGAATTCACAAATTAAATAATTTAAAATGAAATAAACAAAAATTAACTTGTTTCAAAATAGGTTTGAGATACGTCTCAGGAGTGGAAACTCCTTACTCGGCTATCTCTTACCAATTTCACCTTTTTAGTCAAATTAAAAACACAAAAAAAAAAACACAAAATATTTTTGTAATTTTTGAAAATTTTTCAATTTTTTTGTATTTTTCGAAAAATTTTGGACTAAAAATAAAAATAACACACAAGCTAAAAACAAGGTACTAATCAACTAATTTCCTCCCCAAACCTAAATGAGACATTGTCCCCAATGTCTTAAACAGTAAAAGGAGAGTTAAGAAGGTCGTACCTGGTTAGCTGAAAATCTACAGGAAATTAAAGGTTAAGATCCAGATTAATCCGACGCCTCTTACCACGATCGTCCTCGAACCAATTTATCTTTGAAAGGATAGGGTCAACTTGTGGTTCATAGGCTATGAGTTGGTCTATTAGATCCGGAGCAGTTCTGGCAGTAAAGAGGAGTTCTTTCATAGGTTTTGACACGAACCCATTTCTCCGAGCATCATCAAGAAACACACAAAGAAAATCATAAAATCCATCAACATTGAGCAATCCAAGCGGTTTCTGGTGTATGTTCAGGTTCGCCCAAGATAGTACAATAAAAATTTCCTCCAATGTGCCCAAGCCACCTGGCAAAGCGATAAAAGCATCAGCACGGTTAATCATTTCTACCAGTCGTTCAGACATACCTGGCACGATCAGTTCCTCTCCGTTTGATGATCCAATAAGATTTGCCTCTGCCAAGGGTTTTGGAATGATTCCCAAAACATTACTGCCTCCTTCCTGTACAGCCTTTGAAACGATCCCCATAAGTCCAAGATTTCCTCCGCCATATATTAAGTGCATATTCCTTGCAGCTAAGACTCGACCCAATTCCTGTGCTGCTTCTATGTATTGTGGCTTAGTACCAACACTACTACCGCAAAACACACAGATGTTTTCAACTCGTCTTCTTGAAGTGGCTTCCATTTTTTATGTATTTCTTTCTCAACTCCGGATGCCTTCAAAAGTGCAATGACGGGCTGAATTTATAGTACCTGAAAAGGGTGAGTAAAAATAGCACAAGTATCTTCCAGAGGACGATTAGTAACGAATTAATATCGTGATAGTCAAAAAAGTCTGGATCCTGTCGGAGAAAAATAAAAGAAAACATCAAAACAAATCACAATTATTAAGAAAAGACAAAGAGATATAATATTTACAAGAAAAGTAACGGCTTGATTGACGTCTATGCGTCAGGAACAAGTTTCCCATCCAATTTTCTTATAAATTGGCAAACAGGGTCTTTTTGAGTCAGATTCCCGAGACTTAACAGTTGTCTTTTTTTTTGGAATTGTGTATGTAATTTGCTAATGGCTATGTGAACATATCCACTGGGATGCGTCTCAAGAGTTGAAGATATATCATCTAAAGACTCCTTACTCAAGCCATCCCTAATGAATTTAATTTTGTCTTCGCGATTATCAGACACCATTCCTAAAGAACGACAACGAGTGTTGCAATTAAATCGTGCACATTTGAAACAAACACCAATTTGCTTAGCTCTACGTTTCTTTGCATAGGTGCTTTTTCCAAAACCAGGCAGGTGTAAAATAAAAGAGTCAGAAGACTCACCTGCCAATCGGACTCGTGCTTCAATTACCCAACGAATATCATTAGGAACACCGTGAATTGTCAGTAACCTCATCCGTTCCAAGCGAGCTTTGTAAACTTTCATCAGAGATTTTTGAGGGAGAGAAGGAAATGCTTGCGAAGATTTGCGAGAGCATCTTCCATTTTGAAATGACTAATCCTCCAAAAATAAACACAAAAAAATAAAACACACCAAATCATAAATATACACAAATTGCATGGGTTGCCCCTGCTAGCGCTAAGTTTAAAGTCGTCAGCCAGACTTGACTTCTCGAACGTTAAGCTGGATCTGAAAGTGTAACACTTTCTTTTTGTCGCTCAAATGATTCTCCCCAGTAGTGCTTGACACGCTTGTTTTTAACCTTGAAAGTTTTGTTAGCGTCAGGATCATGTATCTCACGGCTCTATTTGGTAGAACTTTGGTGATCACAAATGGACCTGACCACCGTGATTTTGGCTTCCATGGGAAGAATTTCACCCTTGATTGTTAACAGTACCTTCTGCCCTGGTTCCAGTTGTATGCGCACTAACTTCTCATCATTTTTTCTTGCCCTTTTCTTTGTATAATTTGGCATCCTCAAAAGGCTGATTATGAAATTCCTCCAATTCGTTGAGTTGGTGGAACTTTTTTTCTCTTCTGTTGCTTGTAGTGCAAGAATTGGCTCATTCAGTACAAAAGACGCTTTATCTTTAGGCTCCACAGGCAATTGACATGTTTTAAGTTTGTCAGTAGAACTTTGTCTTTCATCAGAGTTCTGAATGGTACTGTGTATCACATCGAGTCTGAAACATTCCTCCTTCTTTTCATCATCTGGGAAATTCATGGCCTTGAAAACATTGAATGTTACTTCTTGGTCCTGTACCCTCATGGTTATTTCTCCTTTTTGTACATCAATAATGGTTCGACCTGTAGCCAAGAATGGTCTCCCAAGGATGATTGGCATGTCTAGCTCTTCCTCCATATCAAGGAAATAAAATCTGATGGCTGGAAAATTTGTCAACCTTGACCAGCACATCCTCAACTACGCCTCTCAGAAATACGAGCGTTCTATCAGCAAGTTGCAGTGAGACTGAAGTTGGCATTGTTTCCTCCATCTGTAATTTCCTGAAAATAGAGAAAGGCATCAAGTTAACACTCGCACCTAAATCACACAAAAGCCTTACCAAAGTTATGTTCTCCTATGACGCAAGGAACAGTGAAAACTGCCAGGATCTTTCACTTTGGGGGAAGTTTCCTCTGAATGATGGCATTGCATTCTTCTATTAATGCTACTGTCTCGTAATCTCCCAATCTCCATTTTTGTGAAAGAATATCTTTCATGAATTTGGCATAGGTGGGCATTTGTTCCAATGCTTCTGCAAATGGAATGTTGATATGCAACTTTTTGAAGATCTCCAGGACCGAGAAAACTGCTGTCCATTTGGTTCTTCTGAAGACGTTGAGGAAAAGGTGGAGGTGGAGTGATATGTTCTTTTTCCTTTGCTTCTTTTTCCTCCATCTGTTGCTTTGTTCTTTTGGAACTTTCTCAACAGTTGTTTTGGCTCCAACATCTTTGTTGATTTCAGTACCGCTTTTTAACATGATGGCATGACATTGCTCCTTCCCCACTTTCCTTGGATTTGGCTCTGTGTTGCTAGGAAGGTACCTGGCGTCTGTAATTCTGAGCATTTGCCAGTTGTCCAATTTGATTCTCCAGTGCTTTGATAGAGGTTGAATGGCTTTGAAATATAGTATCATATCTTGCTGCTTGAGAGTCATGTTTTGCTTCCATCTTTTTCAAGTAG
>SKCR01011138.1:0-21856 GCA_019454045.1 Zanthoxylum bungeanum | reverse complement strand
TGGGGTAATTCCCGGATTAGACTTTGGTTATTGGGTTTGATCCGAGTTGACCAAAAGTCCATGCCTTAAGAAATTAATTAAAAGCCTATTGGACTTTAATTAAATTGACGTTGGACGTTAATCGGGCTTTGAGACCCGTAGCGATTAAATTTGGAATTTAAGTCGTAAAGGTTCATAAATAAGGTGTAGTATTTAATTTGGAATTAAATATGTGAATTAGTATTAAATGCAAATTGAATTGGATTTAATTATGTAGTTTAATTTAATTCGAGAATTCGTACTTTGAGTACTTATTCGCAAAAATGAGTTTGACTCTAACAAAATCAAATCGTTGTTTGAACATTGGATGATCACTAATTATCAGATTAATTAATTTGATTAGATTGATTGATAACATGCTTGTGTGAATATATGGTTGCGATGCATGAATAATGTATATCGGATGGATATTAGATGGGTGGGGCAATTTTAGAAATTGTAATAAATTTGATTTATTAATTGGGCCTGCGTGTCCAGCCTTATTACCTCCTTATTCTTTGTATTCTCTTCTCACCTATTCCCCTCAAAGTAAATGAAGTTTCTTTAGAAGTGTAGTGTAACGGGTAGAAGTAATACAAGTGCTAGCTTGAGAGACGAAATGGAGAGATTTGATCTAGGATCAATGTGTAAAATATCCATCCGATATCATTATTATTTTTCATATGCGCTTTATTATGTGTTTAGAATGCATGTTTAAGGGTGTATGATGATGAGACCTTAACAAAGATAATAAATTGGTTGCCAATTTGTACACGAAAAA
This sequence comes from Zanthoxylum bungeanum, assembly GCA_019454045.1. NCBI lineage: Eukaryota > Viridiplantae > Streptophyta > Magnoliopsida > Sapindales > Rutaceae > Zanthoxylum > Zanthoxylum bungeanum. Next base: position 21,057 of record SKCR01011138.1, on the reverse strand, counting down.
CCATCACTAAATATTAAGCGTTTTTCCTTCCATTGAGTGATTCTCACTCAAGATCCAAGACTGGCATTGGCTTGTTGGCCAAAGTCAAGGCCTTTGTCCGTCGAGGATGTGTTTGAATCACGAGAGCTTTATTCCATATCAGTGTCTTGTCCAAGTCGTGGTTTGTTGGCCAAAGTCAATACCACTTCTTGTCCATCGACATTGATTACGAAGCTTTTCATGGTCAATGGGTCACTCTTAACTAGGATCACTAAGTTTGTTGTGCCAAAGCCAAGGCTTAGTTGATTCAGAGGAAAAAGGTTAGGCAATATATTGGATATATTGGCATTTATAAGATATATGTTTCGGACTTGGAGTCCCCCTTCCGGATCTAGGAATTGGATGGATCCAATCGATCTTAGAGATCTACCTAGTTAATTTTCATACAATTTGTTGGCCAAAGTCAAGATTGTGTGATATTTAACGGGATCCTAGCCCACTAGGAAATACGGTTTCCCGAGTACTCGACAGAGGGTTAGAGGCTCGCCAAAAAATAGTGGGAGGCAAGAATTGAATTTGCAATATTCGTTTAATTACTTGCCATACGCGCTCAATCAAATATCATTCGTCAAATATTTCGTCAATTAAATGTTAGTTGGACTAATATTTAAATTGTTGTTTTAATAAACAGTTGGACTGTAATTCAAACTATTTAATTATAGTTGATTTTATAATTGGATTATAGTATTCAAAATAATTGAATTTAATCATTTAAGTATAGTTGATTAAATAGTTGGACTATTGTAATCATTATAATAAATAGTACCTAAATAATTGATTAAATAGTTGGACTATTAGAATCAAGATAAAAATGAAAGATTGACATTTAAAACATAATCCTAGGGAAAATGTATTTAAATGGCTTAATTTTTCAAATTGGGAATAATTTCAGGATAGTCCTGAAAATTAATAAGTTACTTTATTTGATAAAATAACGTCTTAAGCCTAAAGCCCGGAGTTAAGCAAAAGGTAGAGCATGATCTTTGGAAGATTCATGTGATGACAACTTAAGTGCTTAATCCATTAAACTTTTCAAATAGAATCCTTAATTTCTTAATCAGAACTAAAGATTAGATCCTTAAAGTATGATATAGAAATTGAATCTTCATAAATGTATTCTTAGATTTTAAGAAGTATTATATTGCAATAAATAACTCTTGGAGAGTTGATGACTATTCTCAAGGAGACAAAGTCAAAGTTTGCAATAAGGCAAGTAGCGCAAGGCGCAGCTTTCTTCGATATTCTAGAAACCTGAGGCTTGGCCAAAGGCTTCAAGAATGTTGAAAAGGGCAAAGGCAAAATCATTATAATCTTCTGGGAAGATAAAGGACATATCCCAAAATGTCTGCCTAAATTGTGGCAAACGGGATTGCGGAAGCGTGACTGCCGTTTGGACAAAGCAGACATGAAGGAATAGAAGACAAGTAAGGCTCTGACTTCAAATATAATTGTCATAATTATGTTCATTACTAGTATTAGATTTGGATTTTCAATACTTAGTGTGATACATAAATATATACTGATGTTCAGAATCTGCTATGAGCAGGATACTGACTTCAGATGATATTTAATCTGCGAATTAGAGACGGGACGTAAGTCGCTGTTTTAACCGTAGATACCTAAGTTTAGGAACTACCTTCGGGTGTGTACCTAAAATATGAACTGTTATAATGTAACTAGTTTGACTAGGAACATTATCTATATATCCGTGTTTAATCCGTTGCGGATAAACCTTTATATTCTAGAACACTAAGGTTTTTTATTATATAAAGATGATATTGAGATAAACACATTGGATGTAATAACAGAATTTATATTTTGAATATAAATAAAATCTCAAGCGTATAACATGACAAACAAATAGCTCGAACTGATTTGATCAGGAGAAACTTAATTGTGGCATTGTAGTCTGGGACACAACTAAACCAGAGTCGTATATCCACAATTTTGAAGAGTGGGTACCAGGACTGATTTGATTCCAATCAAATAAAGTTTACGAATCTAGTTTATTGGGCAAAGTGTTGGTAAATGTGCAAATGCCACCTATCTGTTAGCCCTAGTTCATAGGGAAGCAAATGGACCCATATCTAGCTAGGCTAGAGGTGGAATTTAATATTTCGTGACCTTTACGGATGTGGCATCGCGTTATGGTTATGTGTTTCTTTTGAAACACAAATCGGAAACTTTTAAAGTTTCGACACGAAATAGACAAACAGATCGGCTAAAGTATTATACCGATACGGTAAGACCGTAATAGAAAATACTTAAGCAACAAGTTTCTAGTATACTTGAAAGATTATAGTATTCTTTCAAATGATGACTCCTCCCGGAATACGTCAATTTGATGGTGTGTCCGAACTGAGTAACCGGATTTTGTTGGACATGATTAGGTTAATCATGAGTCGCTCTGAGCTACCATTTCCTTTAACGGATACGCATTTACAGTGCAGAACTTATTTAGAATAAAGTTCCATAAAAATCTGTTAGACAGAATTCATATAAGATATGAACGGGAAAGAAACTGGGTTTCACATTCCTGATAATTTGGGTGTGCTAGGCATATGTTTGGATGATACCAAACTAAAACCCAAATTGGATAAGTGCCAATTGTAGGTTATCCCAGGGATACAATAAGTATAGTACTTATACAACTCATATGAGAACAATGTGATTGTTGCTCACCATGCGGTTTTCCTAAGAGGAATACCGATATGCAGTGGTAAGTGGGAGGATAGTAAAACTCGATGAAAATCGGAGTAATACTATTCAAGGCACCGATTCCCTAATGGAACACAAATAGTTCATCAAGGATGAAACTATACCAGTAATCTTCGAATACACAAGAACCGTGTATGTCGGAGAGAGTCAGAAAACAACCTGGGGTATTGGTTTCTGATCTCACCTCATAAAGATGTCTATCTTTTGGGGAATACCAACTGACTACGTATGAGGAAGTGATACAAGGTATCGACTCCCTATCATGGCAAAGTACCATGAGATTCGAAATGGATTCCATGTATATCAACTTTGTTTGGATACTAGTTGATGTACCATAAGGCATTGTGCCTATTGGTACTATATAAGTCTTCAAGGAAGACATACATGGATGGCAACATACCAACGTATAAAGCTAGGCTTTTAGCGGAAAGGTATCGTTATCAACATTGTGTTGATTATGATTAAACCTTTTACCTGTTGCCTTGGTAAATCCATTTGGATAATGCTTGCTAATGCTGTATGTTTTATTTTTCAAATATGTCAGCTCAACGGGAAAATCACTTTCCTGAAAAGGAAACCTTTTAGAGGATGTTTTCAACATCCTCTCGATTTTCTCGTACCAAAACTAGCAAACATGGTTTGCAGGTTATTCGATCCATGTTTGGATTGAAGCAAGCATTGGTTCTTGGAATTTTCGTTTTGACGTAATCATAATGGTTTATGATTTAATTCAAAACGAAAATTGATTCTTGTGTATATAAGAAGGTTACTGGGAGCGCACTGACGATAAATGTCCTATAAAATAATGATAATATACATCATTTCTTGGAAATGATATTCCCATAATATTATCAGTGAAAGCTTGGCTTTCAAGAAAAATCTCCGAGAAATCGTACATTGAAAAATGTACGCGACCTGGTGTCTAATATGCTTTGAGCATAGATAGTCACAAACAGGCCAATCCAAGTGATAGTCACTGGATTGATGTTAAGAACATCCTTTAGAATCTTAGAGATCTAAGTATGTTGTCTTAATCTATGGAGAATGAGAACATGAAGTGACTGGGATCACAGCTGCAAGTTTCCTAAACCGATAAAATGACTATAAGTCGCAAACGGTACTATACAGTTTGAATAACGGAACAGTAAGCTGGAAATCTTCCAAGCAAGATACTGTTACCGTATAAACAACAAATGCGGGTTATTGCTGCAGCTGAGGCAACAATATAAGCCATTTGGGTCGATAATAAATCTAATTAGATTAGAAATAGTTCTGTTAGCAGCTGAGCTAGGCGTCATCACAGGATACGGTATTGGTTCTTTTAAGTACTGCAGTCATCGGGATAAAACAACAAGGTCATGTTCATCCGATTATAGAGACTAGTTACCAGACATCCGATATGTGCTTTGTACGGGGCAGACACAATTCCAGCCCCAGGCCTAGCACGTGATCATCCGATACTGGACATAAATACACAATACTACGTATACTATGTCTGATATAGATCCTTTATTCCTGTAGGATATTTCTGGAGAATTGGGTAGGCATTGCGCTTTGCTAGAAGCCAACATTGTCTTGTAAATCGGTACAAACGTAGTATTAGGTACTTACATGTTCGGATAGTCCGACGACTAAATTTACTGCCAACATATCCGGGGATCTCATGGGTCGCTTCCCAAAGATTCACCGAGGACGTATGACTCGCACTCTAAATTAGTCTGGCATTAATTAGAAGAGAGAGAAAATTAATCTGGGATAATTGCAGAGATATTTTATCTGGATAAAATATCATTAAAAGAGAGATAACGGTTAATTTAGAATTAATCGAGAAATTAATATATTTGATATATTAAACGAAATTGGATTTCAACGCGAAATTAAATTTAGATTTTAATTTGGGCGAACGAATTAATTTAGAATTAAGTCGTTAGCGACGTGAATAGTGATTTCACTAGGCATAATCATTTAATTACGTCGCAACGGAAAATTCCATAATTTGGAATTAGCGAACCCGAACCCGAGATTATTTGCGAGCGCATTCGCATTTCGAATTCGAGTGCGGCACGCAAGTCAAATCAAGCGTCAAATCACTAGTCGCATCTAGCGTCACATCATTCGTCAATCAAGTGATGGATGTCTTTCACTTTGAGTGATTGACACCAATCACTATTCATGATTGATGGATTGATGAGTTGATGGAAGTTGGAAAGCATTTAATTGTTTTTGCCTTTGACTTTTTGTAAAGAAAATGGTATATGTTTAAATTTGTTTTTGGAAATCAAATGACATTTTACACATTTTTACATCTCTATCTCCTCTCTTTCTTCTTCCTCTCACACGCCCAAGGGGCTGAAAAACCTTTTGTTTTTCTGTTAAAACCCGAGAGCCATAGGGAAGCTTGGAGTCGCGATTTTGTGGCAAAATCGGGAGTGCTAGCACACTACGAAGTCATGCGAAGGTGATAGGGAAGTCCACCTATGAGCATGGAAGTTTATCACAAAGCTTGGACCTTCATCTGAGCCTTTTGTCCGAGGGCGGCCAAACCCAGAGGCTTCAGAACCGACTTACTGAAACGGAAGCCGAGCTTGCCCGCAAAGAAGAAAACATAAAAAATCTTGAGCTGGCTGCTGTTGAGGCCCATACAACAAACAAAGCTCTCCGGGCCGCTGCCTCCCTAAGAGAAAAAAATGATGATGCCGCCAAGAAGGACTTGGGGGCTGCCCAGGCCGACAACAGGATCCTACAGGTGGAAGTGCGCAGCGTTGAATCTAAGCTGAAGGCTAAAGATGAAGAGCTGGTACAGGCCCGGGATGAGCTCAAGAGGAAGGAAGCTGAGAGAGACGCAATTCACCTTGAGGGGGTCCGGGACTGCGCGGAGATCATCCCGATGGTATTGCCCAGCCTTGATATGGGGCATATCCACGCGGCTATTCGCTTCTGCAAGGGGGAAATCTCAGAAAAGGAGTTTAAAGAATGGCTGCCCCTTCTCCCGAAGAAATGATGGACCCCGATCCTATTTCGATCGCCCCAGCTCCTAAAGAGGACCGGCCTGAGGCTCCTACTTTTGAAGAGGTTCGGTCTGAGGCTCATGAAGTCGCAATTGTCGGGGCCTCCCATGTTGTCAACGTGGAAGCTATTGTCCTTCTTCCCGAGGATGAGCCAAACTATCCTCCATCCGAGCCTACTGAGGGAGAACCACCTGCCCCTGCGCGGGCTGACTGATAAAGGGTAACCCGAACGGGGCCCGGTGTAAACTTAGGCATATTTCACTTCTCTTGTAATAACTTTTCACAACTATACTTCAATATATATTTTACGTGATCTGTTCTGCTATTTCGTCTTTCGTAATTTTCTTTGAATGCCTCCCTCCAAGCGATCGCTTGAGACCCGCCCGTAAGCTGAAAAATGAAATCATTCAGTGGAATGAAAACCCGACTCTGAGCTAGTAGAAACACTTGGCCCTGGGGGAATTTCACGTCCCCAGTTCAGAAGACCGACTCGGTGGGACGTGACCCGACCCCGAGCTGAGAGAAATACTTGGTCCTGGGGGAATGTTACGTCCCCAGTTCAAAAGACCGACTCGGTGGGACGTGACCCGACCCCGAGCTAAGAGAAATACTTGGCCCTACGGGAATGTTACGTCCCCAGTTCAAAAGACCGACTCGGTGGGACGTGACACGACCCCGAGCTGAGAGAAATACTTGGCCTTGGGGGGATGTTACGTCCCCAATTCAAAAGAGATAGACTCGGTGGGACGTAACCTGAACCTAAGCTAAGAGAAGCCAAGTGGCCTCGGCGCAACAAAATCCAGCCCCGAGCCGAATAATCAAGTGGCCTCGGCGGAACGAAATCCAGCCCCGAGCTGAATAATCAAGTGGCCTCGGCGGAATGAAATCGAGCCCCGAGCCGAATAACAAAGTGGCCACAACGGAACGAAATCCAGCCCCGAGCCGAATAATCAAGTGGCCTCGGCGGAACGAAATCCAGCCTTGAGCCAAATAATCTTTGGGACTTGTTCAGAAGGGAAATGAATCAACCTTTTGAAGCCCTAACGAATCTGGCACGGGCGTCCCCTTGCCATACCAGTGAAAAACAAAAACAAAACTTTAAAATTTAAAAAATGGGGGTGACTCAATGCTTATCAAAGCAAAATGTTAAAGTGTAAACAATCAGCCCAGATTCCTTAAAACAGCGTCTTGTCCGAGGTTTCTAAAACATAATCCTGAATCTTTCAATTCAGAGTCCCGGCGAACCAGGGTTTGGATCAAATAACGTTTACGATGGTAAGGGCACATCATCTATACTTTAGGTCTCCATGGAGCTTGTGTACTATTTTAGGGCTCCTCCTTACAAAAATGGAGCAAGCATACGCCAAGGGGGTATAATCCATTCCCGTGATATACCTCTCTTGGATCCGAATGATCAAAGAAATAGGGATCAAATAGTGTTCGATACATCAATGGCATATTCTTCCTTATGTTCGGTAACACTGGAGCAAGCAATTGCCACGGGGGTATCATCCCTCCCCCGTGCTATGCTTCTCAAGGATCCGAATGATCAAGGAGATATGGATCAAAGAGTGTTCGATACATCAAGGGCATATTTTTCCTTATGTTCGGTAACACTGGAGCAAGCAATCGCCATGGGGGTATAATCCATCCCGTCCCCGATGCTTCTCACGGATCCGAATGATCAAAGAGATAGGGATCAAAGAGTGTTCAATACATCAAGGGCATATTTTTCCTTATGTTCGGTAACACTGGAGCAAGCAATCGCCACTGGGGTATCATCTCTCCCGTGATATGCTTCTCACGGATCCGAATGATCAAAGAGATAGGGATCAAAGAGTGTTCGATACATCAATGGCATATTTTTCCTTATGTTCGGTAAACTGGAGCAAGCAATCGCCACGAGGGTATCATCCTTCCGTGTGCTATGCTTCTCACGGATCCGAATGATCAAAGAGATATGGATCAAAGAGTGTTCGATACATCAAGGGAATATTCCTCCTTATGTTCGGTAACACTGGAGTAAGCAATCGCCACATGGGGTATCATCCATCCCCGTGCTATGCTTCTCACGGATCCATTAGGCAGGCAAAATATATGGGAACACATTCACTGCGCTGTATTTCCCAAACTGGCCAGGCAGGCTGTCCTACGGGGGCACTCCCTCCCCATGATTATTATCCTGGAATGTCCCCTGTACGTTGTAGGGTAGTTGCCTTCCGGTTACTACGAATGGTTCTCGTGCTCCTTTATACTTATCATCCCTTGATGTAGTCTTGATTTTTGAAAGTGGAGTGAGTTAGGTCGGGTCGTCTATGCCCGGGATATTTATGGTAGCACTTGTGATTGGTATGTTACGGGTTTGATGCCTTGACCTCTGATCATCCCTCCGTATCGAGTATGTCCCCAGAATTTTGAATATAGCTTTAAATTTTAATTAAAAGAGTGGGTGGTGGAAATTTTTTTTTTTTTTTTTTTGAAAAAAGAAAGTTTTATTCATATTCGGGGACCTACTGCCCTCTCTACAGCTCTCTGTGGGGTATTTCAAAATGGGCTTTACACTGTGCTTTTAGCCCCTGTCGGGTTGCTGTAGAAAAAGAATCTATTGGAAATACTTTCTTAACATCTCGGCATTCCAAGGTTTCCTTAATCGGGCACCGTCCATCTGTTCTAAAATGTAGACCTCTGGCCTTACCACCTCTACAATTTTGTAGGGCCTTTCCCACAGACGGCGCCAACTATTGACGGCTGATTTTGGTCTCAAGGCAATGTGGGAATATCACCCCCGAGACAATCCTCCCTTAATAGTGAATTTGTTCGGTTACGGGGGAACCAAAAGCAAATTTAGCAAAAGACAGATAAATACACCAATCAACAAGGAGATTTAACGTGGTTCGGTGGATCAGATCCCACCTACGTCCACGGGCACAAAAACGAATGATACTTTTATTACTGAGATATGCTTCTCTGATCTCTCTTGTGTTTTACAAGTCCGATGGTAATGATCTTGATGCCTTTACATATACTTTCCCTTCCTATTTATAATAGTAGAGAAATCAGATTCCTTCTCCCACAAGAATTTCCTAGTTGATACAGTTTTCTTTTCCCATAAGGATTCTTTAGTTAAAACCACATTCTCTCCATTTATCCTACTAGGACACTGACTTATCAGTTTACCTTATGAAGGTAGGATAACTTTGTCATCTTATCCATAAGAATAAGGTATCGCATCTTCTGGAGCACCTCTCGCTATAGGCTCGGTCTTCATGATGTCGGTCATAATGGTCCTTTGAATTGAGAATGCTGCTATCGATCTGATAATGCCCGGTCATCCGATCTTAAGTGGCCGGTTACCGATCATAAGTTGCTCGGTTCCTCACTAATGTGGTCGGGTCGGCATTAATGATCCTGGCCAAGAAGGGAATCACTTTTTACCCATGCCGTACTGTTTGAACCTCATAGGACCTGAAAATACCATCAACACAATCAAAAACCTAAAAATAACTTCGGCTAAAATAAATTCAATTCAAATCCCACAAATATTATCAACGTCTTTGGACTAAAAAGTGATTTAGATTTTTCTCTGTCTCCAACTACCGTGTCTTTGAATGTCTTGAGATTTTGGGGGAAAGAGAATGTAACATCCCCAATCCGGAGATGCTACCGAGAGGGAATAGACCGTACTATCCCCTTAGCCTCTGACTTTCTTACTAAGAACATTACTAGTACTCTTATCAAATATAAATCATGTATGTGACTACTGCCCATAACTTTAACATAGAATATAAAATATTACAAAACACAACTGGAACTCAACATCACTTATCTTACAACTCTATACTTACTGGGACACAACTTTATTATACAATTATCTGAAAACTATACTATACTTGACTTGACTTGACTGAACTATATCTCTAACTTGACCTGGTAGACTGAACACCCTTGTGACTGCCATCAGTATCCATCCTCCCGAGCTCGTCCTCCAAGTAAACCTATAAAATAAAGACACTTGGAGTGGGGGGGTTAGATCGTTTGAAAAATCTAAGCGAGTGGACGATTTAAAACAAAAAACGGTGTGCTTTTTACGAAAACTCTTGGTTCTAAAATCGAAAACTGTAACCAGAAAACCATCTTTTTTTGAAAACTCTTTTCTTATCTAAAAAACTATAACTTTTTATGTAAAACTTTTCTAAAAAGTTTTCTTGTCTGTAAAAACCCTGAGTCTTTCGATAATATTATATTTTCTTTCTAAAACTCTTTTATAAAACTATTATTTCTGAAAAATACATCTCTGAAAACCTTTTCTCGGAAAACCTGTCACTGGAATTTGTCTCTAAAAAATCTGACGCATTAGGATGTTACGTATCGTCGTCCCCCATATGCCTAATAATAGAAATAAAACTATTATTTTTGAAAAATAAATCTCTAAAAAAAACATTTTCTTATGTTCATGTTTTTGATTCTTACAGTACCTTTTAATGTTTAATACAACTGATGGTTGTTGTTCTTTATTATCTTTCACTTTATAATCCAAAAACTTGTTTTGTCAAATCCCATATAGATCCAGTCACGCTTCTTCTATGTGTGATTTATGAAACCAATTATGACTGGTAAAGTTGTTTTATGTGTTGATCTTCTGCTATAGTATTGCCTGAGGGTATATTGTCAATGTTAGATAGCTCATAATGATAACTTTTGTGTGCTGTTAACATCGATACCGTAACTATACTACGATAACCATAAGTAATCGAAACTACTTTTTAGGCGTAATCATTGAGCGATACGTGCGCTTGCGTAATATGTGTATTTACCACTGATCAGCGGAAGGAGCCACAACCTGCTTCAATAGATTCTACAAGATCATCTACAGAGTTGGATGATGACATATCTCCTGAAACCAGTGGACCTCAGACAAGAAGAGCTGAGCGAGGCGAGGTAAAATTCCATTAACCATATATCCGGGATCCGAATATATTCTGTTTACTGATTAGGGGGAGCCAGAGAGTTTCCCACAAGACAAGAAGACATTGAGGAACAAATGAGTGAAGAAACATGGCAGCGGAACTCTGCTATGCAGAGACACAGCAGATATCTCAACAAAGATGGTCAATCAGGACAAGTAGAGCTGTGCAGAGACATAGGAAGGATAGCTGTCAGATGAAAATTGTTTCGGATTTAGCTGGAGGGGGAGAATTGTAATATCCAGTTGCATTGATTCATCATCACCATTCATGCATCACTTGTTGGACAATTATGACCCATAGCGTCACTATTGGTACAGATCAAGGTGTTGTTGTACAAATTAACTATGTGACAAAGGAGATTGCACTTTTATCATTTGTGATTAGATCACCTAGATATATAAATGATGAGAGGTCCTTATGATTTGTTCATAGACCGAGAATGATATGAGACAGTATCAGTCCACGAAGGATAAATCATTAAATATCCCTAGTCAGAGTATTATCGAGATTGGACATCGATAAATACGTAAAAGACTAGTATTACACTTGTGTGCATTGTGAGGGCACGACGACATAGTTCTCATATATTTGGGTATAGGATACTCATGCAATTGTAATAAGAGGTTGTGTTTTACCGATGGTATGAGAAACAGCTTCGCTCTGGATAGACCCCCTCAGAATTCCATTGGTAGTATGATTATGTGTCTATGGAAGTCCGAAATCAGGGTATGTGTATTTGGTCTTAAACTGAGACTTGCACCGCTAATGCATACGACAATCAATATACTTTGGTTGAGGTAGTCCAGGGCTTTAACGGGTTTTGTGTACGCCAATGCTGGGTATATTGAGAATCGTAGTGTGTTGGGTGTGATGTCAAGACGGAAGTATCACTCCAGTCATATGGAGATGATGGTCACGTAGGATACGGGACTGGTTCTCTTAAGTCCTGCAGCCATCGGGATAATATGACTAGGTCATAGTTATCCGATATAGAGACTAGTTACCAGACATCCGATATGTGTTTCGTACGGGGCAGACACATTTCCAGCCCCAGGCCTAGCACGTGATCATCTGATGCTGGACAGAAATACGCAATACTACGGTATACTACGCTTGATATAGATCCTTTATTTCTGTAAGGATATTTCCGGAGAATTGGGTAGGCATGGCGCTTTGCTAGAGGCCAACCTTGTCTTGTAAATCGGTAAAACGTAGTACTTGGTACTTACGAGTTCGGATAGTCCGACGACCGAATTTACTGCCAACATATCCGGGGATCTCATGGGTCGCTTCCCAAAGATTCACCGATGACGTATGACTCGCACTCTAAATTAATCTGGGATTAATAAGAAGAGAGAGAAAATTAATCTGGATTAATTACGGAGATATTTTATTTGGGATAAAATATCATTTAAAGAGAGATAACGATTAATTTGGAATTAATCGAAGAAAGAAATATATTCGATATATTAAACGAAATTGGATTTCGACGCGGAATTAAAATTAGATTTTAATTCGGGTGAACGAATTAATTTAGAATTAATTCGTAAGCGATGTGAATAGTGATTTTGCTAGGCGTAATCATTTAATTACGACGTAACGGAAAATTCGTTAATTTAGAATTAGCGAACCCGAGCCCGAGATTATTTGCGATCGCATTCGCATTTCCAATTCGAGTGCGGCACGTAAGTCAAATCAAGCGTCAAATCGCTAGTCGCAACTAGCGTCACATCATTCGTCAATCAAGTGATGGATGTCTTTCACTTTGAGTGATTGACGCAAGTCACTATTCATGATTGATGGAAGTGATGTGTGTGGTTTGTGCCATTATGGCTTTAATGGTTTGACTTTTAAAGCCAAATTCATCCTAAATGAAATTGAAATGAACTAATGTGTATTAGATACACTTTTGGCAACCAAAACAAACAATTCTCTCCTTCTCTCATCTCTCTCAAACACGCCCAATGGGCTGTTTTCACTGTCTTTGCAGTGAACTGCCGTGAGCAGTAAAGCGAAGCTTAGAGTCGCGATTTTGTTGCAAAATCGGGAGTGCTAGCACACTACGAAGTCATGAGAAGGTGATAGGGAAATCCACCCATGAGCCGAGAATCGTTTGACGAAGCTTGAAGCTCAAATCTTGGAGGCAAATGGGCGAAACCAGTGAGCTGCACACAGCCACTGCCGTGAGTTTCACAGTGAGCAGATTTCAGTTTTGTTCGTCTTTGCATCGCTCAACCGATCGATGTGAGTATTCCGCAACTTCGTTGATTTGTATTCGCACATATTTCATGCTTATAATTTATCTTGGGACCTTAATATCACTACCATCCATGCATAAAAATCCAAGGCAACTTTAGGTGTGGGTGCAAGATTACAAACAAACGTTAGGTGGATCAATATTTCTTTGTTGACAATTGAGCCTTGTATTTGGCTATAAATTGGGAACTCATTTGAGAGCTGAAATCATCCAAGACAGCAATTTTCAAGTAAAAAAAAACTTGGTAAAAAGTATTAGAAGTGATGTTTTTGTAAAGAGTGTAAACACTTGTAATTTCTATTTTTGTAAAAAATAGATTCGGTTTTTCCTCAAAAATAATCTTTAGTGATCAGAGAATCACAACATTGTGAACAAATCTTGAAGTCAGCTAAGTGGAAGAGAGTAGCATTATTTTTGAGACATATTATGATAGGACTATTTCACCAATTGCAGGCAATCCTAACTTAGTACAAAAACACACACGACTACTATTTCACGAGTTTTGCTTGTCGTAATCTAGCAATGTTATAGTGATTAGTGATTGACTGAAAGATTTCAGATAAGGCCAACATAAACATCACTTAACCAACAAGAATATTTCTGCAACTTCCATAATCAGAGAATACAAAAACAGTTATGCAAGGAATTATCTCCAAATGCTTTTATTCACAACTATAAAAACTCATTTGAAAGTATACCAAAATAAATTAATAGTATCGTGATGTCCCCTTAATTTCGCAGTGCATAAACAGAGAAATGAGAATTATGCCTTAATGAGACATATTTTCTCTGCCTATCATGCCTTAATGATATCTCGTTCTGTTTGGAATAAGATATGTGACATATTTTTATATTCAGATTTAAAATAAGTCGATATAAAAAATATCTTTAAATTTTTAATTGGATGAGATTTTAATTGAATAAGACTTGTTTTAATAGGATATGACGATATTTAACCAGATATATTACTGGACTAGATAATTTTATTTTTTCAAAAAATAATTAGATGAAACCAAGATAATTTTTTTAATCTCAATTATTATCTAAATAAAAAGATAACAAAATTAACAAATTAATGGTCCATGGCATTACAAGCCTTAGGTGAGTTGCTCGGACGCATGAGGCTAATCCAAACCGAAAAGGGTTAATATTTGAATCTTTGATCAATAAACCCGAAACCCTCTCAAGTCAACTACATATCCGGTTCACCTGGGGTTTTAAATCAAACAACTCAAATACCCAACCGAGGGTTTAGTTTCGCTACCGCGTGCCGCCAACGATTGAAAACCACAAAATAGGCACAAGTAATCGCTCAAAATCATCCTCTTTAAAACAAAAAAATTCCGTCTTTTCATCTGGGTCAGTGTCAAAAATGAATTTTTTTTGGCTAATTGAAAGCCTTCGTAGTGTTGCAATTTTCAAAAGCATGATAACCAGAAAGCCTAGATCTTGCTGCTTCTTGTTTAATACTAGTAGAAGAGCAGTAACAAGTTGTAAACATGAAGTAGAGCCGCCAGCAAAAGCAATCTCAGCCTTACATTCGACCTCAAGTGACCAGAAATCGCTTTGCTCGTATGGTGATATCAACTTTGATTTGGGTATCTATGGTGTTCTTATGGGGAAACTGATTAAATTTGGTCAATCCCAGTCGCCTCTTTCGCTTTATCAGAATGATGTTGTTGCTTTAGGTGTTGATCCTGACCTGTCTATTTTGAATTCTCTCGTAGTTTTCTTTTGTGAGCTAGGGAATTTAGCTTGTGCAATTAGACATTTTGATAGGCTTATTTCAATGAATTTTGTTCCTATCAAACCTGCATGTGTTGCTATTCTCCGAGGTTTATTTGCAGAAGAAAAGTTTCTGGAGGCTTTTCATTATTTCATAAAAATTTGCAATGTTGGTGTAGATTTGGATCGTTGGTCTTATAATGTTTTGGTTGATGGGTTGCGTTACAAGGGTTATTTAAATGAAGTTATGCAAGTTTTTGATATAATGCGTAAGAGAAAAGGGTTGGAGCCTACATTTCATCAGTATAATTCATTGTTTTGTGGTCTTTGTAAGAGAGAACGGATTGTGGAGGCTGAGTCGTGTGCTAGAGAAATGGAGTCACAAGGTTTCTCTGTGGATAAGGTGGTGTATACTTCTTTGATTAGTGGGTATTGCAGGCATAAGAAGATGAAAATGGCAATGCGACTTTATTTCAGAATGCTCAAGACAGGTTGTGAACCAGATACACATACTTTTAGCACATTGATTCATGGGTTTTTTAAGATGGATTTGTTTGACGAAGGATGGGTTCTGTACAAACAAATGAGTGACTGGGGATTGCAGCCAGATGTAGTGATCAATCATATTGTGATCAATAATTATTGCATGGTAGGGGAAGTAGATGCTGCTTTGATGCTTTTGAATAGCATGGCAAGTAGCAATTTAGCCCCTGATGTTCACTGTTACACAGTTTTGATTGATGCTCTTTACAAGCAGAATAGGCTGTTGGACGTAGATGAATTGTACAAAAAAATGCTGGCCAATGGTGTTGCTCCTGACCATGTGCTGTCTTTTATCCTCTTGAACCGCTGCCCTAAGGGGAAGGAGCTTCAGCTTGCTCTGATGTTGTTGCGTGAATTTGCCAAGATTGGATGTGGTATTGATCCTTTGATTCTCTCAAAGTCTGCTACTCTGAATCATACTGGGGATTTGAATAAAGAGATTGAGCTTCTGCTCGGGGAAATGGTGAAAACTTACCCAAATCTTGCTAACGTCGCATTTGGCATTTATATCGGTGCCTTGTGCAAGGTAGGAAAAATTGAAGAAGCTCTGCTTTATTTGTCTCATTTGGTTAATTTTGGATGCAAACCTTTGGCTTTTACTTGTCATTCTTTGATAAAGTGTCTCTACGAGGTGGGTCTTTGGAAGGAGGCTAAAGCCATAATTGAATTTATGCAAGATACTGGTGAGGTTGCAGATATGGAAACTTATGTATTGATGGTAGAGAAAAATTGTAAATTAGGCAATCTACATTCAGCATTGGACATTTTGGACCAAATGGAGGCGAAAGGACGAAAACCTGGTGTTGCAATTTATGATGCAATTATTGGCTGTTTGTGCAAGAAAGAAAGAGATACTTGCAGCAGAAAATATGTTTGTGAGGATGTTGGAGGCAGGTGTAGATCCTAATGATGTAGTCTTTATAACAATGATCAAAGGCTACTTCCAGAATGGAAAACATGACGAAGCTTGTGAACTCTTTACAATGTTGTAAAAAAAAACGCTAGGCGCTAGTCGGGCTATTATTGAGTGTCACGAAAAAAGAGTTTAGAACTTGACCGTTTTTCTTTTCTATTTTGTTTCAATTGTTTGTTTGGTTTATTCTCTAAACCATTTTTAAACAATAAAAGTGGAAGTGATTGGGTGGTTCGTTGTATTTACTCTAATGATACTATATTTCATACCATTAGGTAAGAAGATTGGGGAAAAAATATGCGCTTCCTCGAGAATGAAAAAAGGCGATCTATTTGCATTTGGTATTTTGGCTTTATTTTCGAGTCTTCGATACTCAATCAAGTCATCTTTTTGACGATTGAATGCACCCCCAAAGTCCCATATTTAGTCATTATGAAATTTCTCTTTTTTTTCCTATTAAATTAAATGTAAAGTTTGAAAATTAGAATCTAATTAAGAAAATTCTAATTTTTTAGAAGTATTAGTGCATGACAAATAACCAAAAAAAAAAATATGTAAATAAAAAACTACAAAAGAAATCAACTCAATAACAGATCAACATCGACAACCAAGGTGTTGGGTTTTATAAGAACATGCCTATGATCATTTAAGCATAAAACATGTGAATACTCGAAGTAAGATTGCGGAAAAATACTTACAACGATCGGTTATATGGATGCGGAGACAACAAAAATTCCAAGCTTTTGTGTAGAGATCCAAGTCCTCCTTTGATTGTATTTTGAGCTCCAAGCTTGATCATTTGAAATTCCAAACTCAATGAGATGTTTCCATATCACATTTGTAAACTCTTTAAGTGTTAGCTTAGGAAGAAAATTGCAACAAAAATCTTCCTTTGGTCCTTGGTGGTTCTCGGCAAAGTGAGAATTTTAGAGTGGGAGAGAAGCTTACACGCCAATAGCAAGATGAGAGAATGAGTGAAGTGTGTTGACTTGTTTGAATTTTCAAAAAATTAAAAGACATATACCAAATCTCAAAGTTGGTAAAGGTCTATCACACATCAAGCTTGTGTAAGCTACAAGTCACCAAAAACTAACAACTTCCATCAAGCAAAAGTTTGATAAAGTTGACTAGGTGATGTGACTTGTGGGCCCCACTATAAATTCAAAATCGAGTGGGCCCGCAAAACACATATCGGGCTCGGGTTCGTTAATTCCGAATTAACGAATTTTCCGTTGCGACTTAATTAAATCAAATTTAATTAAATAATACTGCATCGCAAAATTATTACGAAAGTCGCTCCGAATTAATTCTAAATTAATTTGTTCACCCGAATTAAAATCTAATTTTAATTCCGCTATGAAATCTAATTTCATTAATATATCAAATATATTATTTTAATCGATTAATTCCAAATTAATCGTTCTCTATCTATTAATTGAATTTTATCCCAGATAAATTCTCGCCGTAATTAATTATCCTAATTAATTTTCTCTCTCTAATAATTAATCCCAGATTAATTCTGTTCGAGTCATACGTCATCGGTGAATCTTCGGGAAGCGACCCATGCGATCCCTGGATATGTCGGCAGTAAATCCGGTCGTCGGACTATCTAAACACGTGCGTACCCGGTACAACGTTCTTACCGATTTACAAGAATGGTTGGCTTCTAGCAAAACACCGTGCCTACCCAATTCTCCAGAAATATTCTTTTAGGAATACATAATATATGTCAGACGTAGTATACGTAGTATTGCGTATACGATCCAGTATCAGATGTCACATGCTAGGCCTGAGGCTGGAATATGTCTACCTCGTACGAAGCATATATCGGATCACTAGCAACTAGTCTCATTAATCGGATAATCATGACCTTGTCATATTATCCCGATGGTTGCCAACACATTAGAATACCAGTTCTGTATCCCAGTGTGATCATCATCTCCATATAACTGAAGTGATACTTCCATCTTGACATCACACCCAATACACTACGATTCTCAATAAACCCGGAAAAGGCGTACACAGAACCTGTTAAAGCCCCGGATGACCAAAACCAAAGCGTACTGATTGTCGCTAGTATTAACGATGCAAGTCTCAGATTAAGACCAAATACACCTACCCTAATTCGGATTCCCATAGACATATAGTCATACTACCAATGGGATTTTGAGGGGTCTATCCAGAGCAAAGCTGTTTCCGTTGTTGGTTTTCTAGGTCAAACAAGATCAAATTAAGCATATAAACGTGCGAATACAACAAAGTAAAGTAGCGGAAATACTCAATTTGATCGGCTTTGCGATGCGACGAACACAAAAAAAATTTCTGCTCCTTGAAGCTCTCAGCCATGCCCTCTCTTTGTGCTCCATGTTTGATCTTCAAGCTCCAGCTTTGTATGGATTCAATGCTCATGAATGGGTTTCCCTATCATCTTGGAATGACTCATTTGAGTGATAGCTCCTTTGATTTGAAACGAAATCAAGAACCATTCAGCTCTAGCTTCACGGTAAATGAGAGAAAAAAATGGAGATGTAGTGTTGTGTGTGTAATATGATTTCTAAAATCAATTAAAAACGATATACCAAAAATTTGGTATTTGTCATTTAATTCTTACACAATTGGAGTGTAAAACAAGTGATCACCCACCCACCAAATTCCATCACCATAAGGTAAGTCCAATGACAAGTGATGTGACTTGTGATGTGACATGTGGGCCCCACTTGATTCAAAATCCGAGTGGGCTCGCAAACACTCCCGGGCTCGGGTTCGCTAATTCCGAATTAACGAATTTTCCTTTGCGACGTAATTAAATCAAATTTAATTAAATAATTATGCCAAGCAAAATTACTATTCACGTTGCTAATGAATTAATTCAAAATTAACTCGTTTGCCCAAATTAAAATCCAATTTTTAATTCCGTGTTGAAATCTAATTTCGTATAATATATCAAATATATTATGTTATATCGATTAATTCCCAATTAATCGTTCTCTCTCTCTTATATGATTTTATCCCAGATAAAATTCTCCGTAATTAATCCTAGATTATTTTTCTCTCTCTACTAATTAATCCCGATTAACAATGTTCGAGTCATACGTCATCGGTGAATCTTCGGAAAGCGACCCATGAGATCCCCGTATATGTTGGCAGTAAATCCGGTCGTCGGACTATCCGAACACACGTACGTACTTAGTACTACGTTTTTACTGATTTACAAGACATGGTTGGCTTCTAGCAAAGCACCGTGCCTACCCAATTCTCCAGAAATATTCTTAAAGGAATATGTAATCTGTATTAGGCGTAGTATACGTAGTATTGCGTATTGCGATCCAATATCGGATGTCACATGCAAGACCTGGGGCTGGAATTGTGTCTTGGTCTGCCCCGTACGAAGCATATGTCGGATCTCTGGTAACTAGTCTCTATAATCGGAATAAACATGACCTAGTCATATTATCCCGATAGCTGCAGCATATAAGAGCACCAGTTCCGTATCCTACGTGACCATCATCTCCATATGACTGGAGTGATACTCCATCTTGACATCACACCCAATACACTACGATTCTCAATATACCCAGAAGAGGCGTACACAAAACCTGTTAAAAGGCCCTGGACGACCAAAACCAAAGTATATTGATTGTCGCAAGTATTAGCGATGTAAGTCTCAGGTTAAGACCAAATACACCTACCCTGATTCAAACTTCCATAGACACTAGTCATACTACCAAGGAATTCCGAGGGGTCTATCCAGAGCAAAGCGTTTCCGTACCATCGGTAAACACACCTCCTATTCCTATTACACTTGCATAAGTATCCAATACTTAAATATATGAGAACTATGCCGTTATGCTCCACAACGCGCACAAATGTAATACTAGTCTATTCCGCATTATCGATGTCCAATCTCGATAATACTACGACCTAGGGATATTTTATGATTAAACCTTAGTGGATTACTATTGTTTCATATCTTATTAATCTGGAACTAATCATATGGACTTTTATCATTATATATCTTGGTAATCCAATTACAAATGAAAAAAGAGTAATTTCATTTGTCACATAGTTAATTGTACAACAACAAAATATTCTGTACAAATAATGATGCTATGGGTCATAATTGTCCAACAATCTCCCACTTGGCCTATAGCCAATCACTCAAGTGTCCTACACTTAAACTATGTACGGTTCGCTCAATTTCTAACCGAGAAACAGCTTTTGTCAGCGGATTTGTAAGGTTATCATCTGATGCGATTTATTCGATCTCACATCATCGCCATCACGATCGACGATGTATGATCTGACGAATCAGATGAAATAATTGAAGTATATATTTGGATTGTTGATGAGGACCTTTAATTCTTTAGCCTGTGCTGTATCCTAGCTCAGCCGCAAACAGAACTACACCTAATCTGATTAGGATTATTATAGATCCAAACAAATCGCTTCTATTGCTGCCAAATCGCTCTATTGAGCTGCCTCAGCTGCAGCATATTCCTCTTTTGTTGTTTATTCGGCAGCAATATCTTGCTAGGAAGATTTCCAACTCAATGTTCCGTTATTCAAACTATAGTACCCTTTTGCGACTTACAGTCGTTATTCTCGGTATGGAAACTTGCAGTAGTGAACCCAGTCACTTCAAGTTCCCTTCTCTCTCCATAGTTTAAGAAAGCATCCTCAGTTCATCTAAGATACTTAAGGATGTTCTTAACATCAATCCAGTGACTATCACTTGGATTGGCCTGATTGTGACTCCATATGCTCAAAGCATATGAGACACCTAGGTCGCGTACATATATTTCAATGTACGAGTTCTCGGAGAGTGCCAAAACCTTTAGATCTATCCCAATAGATCCTTATTCCTAGAATAAAGGTTGTCTCTCCCAA
>SKCR01011137.1:0-21962 GCA_019454045.1 Zanthoxylum bungeanum | reverse complement strand
ATGTCAAAGGACTGCAGGAACAAGAAGTCTCAGGACAAGGGCAAGAAAAAGAAATATGAGGCCCATGTTACTGAAGGCAAGCAACTGACTGATGATATCTCAGAGATGGAACTATCAGCAGTGGTAACCGAAGCCAACATAGTTGGGAATCCGAGAGAATGGTGGGTAGACACTGGGGCTACTCGTCATATCTGTGCAGACAGTAAGATGTTTTCCATGTACCAGAAGGTCGATGACGGCGATCATCTGACCATGGGAAATTCGTCTACCTCTCAGGTGGTTGGACAAGGCACAGTGGTTCTGAAGATGACATCCGGAAAGGAGCTAACATTGAAGAATATACTGCACGTTCCAGATATTCGGAAGAACTTGGTCTCGGGCTCTCTTCTTAGTAAGGCTGGTTTTAAGCTTGTATTTGTTTCTGATAAGTTTGTAATGACTAAGAATGATATGTATGTAGGAAAATGATACCTAACTGAGGGCCTTTTCAAGCTAAATGTAATGACTGTTAACCGTGCTATTAATAAAGCTAGTTCGTCTGCTTATATTATTGTGTCGCAAAATATATGGCATGGGAGGTTAGGACATGTTAATTATGATACCATGCGTAAATTAATTAACATGGACCTTATACCTAAATTTGCAATTGATAGCCAACATAAGTGTGAAGCATGTGTTGAAGCAAAAATGCATAGAACATCATTTCATTCTATAGAACGTAGTTCTGAACCGCTAGAACTTGTACATACCGATGTATGTGACATGAATATTGTGCAAACAAGAGGCGGTAAAAAGTACTTTGTCACTTTTATCGATGACAGCACAAGATTCTGTTATGTGTACTTGCTGAGAAGCAAAGCTGAAGCAATTGAGAGCTTCGTACACTATAAGAACGAAGTTGAAAACCAACTTGGCAAGAAAATCAAAAGAATCAGGAGTGATAGAGGCAGTGAATACGTTTCACCATTCGGTGAATATTGTTCTATGCACGGAATTATTCACAAAACCACTGCTCCTTATTCTCCTCAACAGAACGGAATTGCAGAACGCAAAAACCGAACGTTGAAGGAAATGATGAACGCCATGTTGACAAGTTCGGGACTACCCCAGAACTTGTGGGGGGAAGCTTTGCTTTCCGCGAACTACATTCTTAACAAGCTTCCTCAAAGAAGGTTGGACAAGACACCATATGAGTTGTGGAAAGGTTTCGTACCTTCCTACAAATACCTCAAAGTGTGGGGGTGTCTTGCCAAAGTAATGGTTCCTAAACCTAAGAAGGTTAGAATAGGACCTAAAACTGTTGATTGTATATTCATTGGATATGCTCGCAACAGTAGTGCGTATCGATTCTTGGTACACAAGTCGGAGATTCCTGACATCAATCCAGAAATGATAATTGAGTCAAGGAATGCGACATTTTTTGAAGAGACGTTTCCTTGTAAGGAAAGACAGCGCACAGAGTCTCTCAAAAGAACAGTTGATAATGTCAAGGACAGTGATCAAGTTGACCAAGAATCAGATCAACGTGTAAATGCTGAGACAATCGAGCCTAGACGTAGCAAAAGAGCTAGAACGTCTAAGTCGTTTGGTCCTGATTTTCTGACATACTTGTTAGAAAATGAGCCTCAAAGCTATAAAGAAGCTATGGCCTCTCCGGAGGCACCTCTTTGGAAAGAGGCTATTAACAGTGAGATTGATTCAATCCTACAGAACCATACTTGGGAGTTGGTTGATCTTCCGCCAGGTTGTAAGCCGCTGGGCTACAAATGGATATTCAAAAGGAAGATGAAGACAGATGGATCAATAGATAAGTATAAGGCAAGACTTGTCATAAAAGGTTATAGACAAAAGGAAGGCCTTGATTACTTTGACACCTATTCACCAGTGACTCGCATCACATCGATAAGAATGCTCATAGCCATAGCAGCTATATTTGGTGTTGAAATACATCAAATGGATGTAAAGACGGCATTCTTGAATGGTGAATTGGATGAAGAGATTTACATGGAACAACCAGAAGGGTTTAGTGTTCCTGGACAAGAACAGAAGGTGTGCAAACTTGTAAAATCCTTGTACGGATTAAAACAAGCACCGAAACAATGGCATGAGAAATTTGACAAAGAAATGTTGTCAAATGGTTTCAAAACCAATGAGTGTGATAAGTGTGTGTACACCAAATCAACTCAAAAGGGATATGTCATTGTATGTCTCTATGTAGACGATATGCTGATTATTGGTAGTAATCATGAAATGATTCAGTTTACCAAAAACGTGTTATCCAGCAGATTTGATATGAAAGATATGGGGATAGCTGATGTGATCCTAGGAATAAAGATTTCTAGGACATCAGACGGATATATATTATCACAAACTCATTATGTTGAGAAGATACTCGATAAATATATCAAAGGGGATCTAAATGTAGCTAGAACCCCTGTAGACTTGACTCTTCATTTATCAAAGAATACTGGTTCAAGCATATCGCAACTAGAGTATTCGAGAATCATCGGAAGTCTGATGTATCTCACGAATTGCACACGACCTGATATCGCTCAAGCTGTAAATCGGCTTAGCAGATATACGAGCAATCCAGGACACAACCACTGGAAAGCCATAGTAAGAATTTTGAGGTATCTGAGAGAAACTTCAAAATATGGGCTACATTACGAGAGATATCCTGCTGTACTAGAGGGTTACAGCGATGCTAACTGGATATCTGATATGATGGATTCCAAATCCACGAGTGGATTTGTTTTCACACTTGGTAATGCAGCCGTGTCATGGAAATCCTCGAGGCAGACGTGTATTGCCCGGTCTACTATGGAATCAGAATTCATAGCATTAGACAAAGCAGCGGAAGAAGCAGAATGGCTTAGAAACTTCCTGGAGGATATTCCTAGTTGGCCCAAACCGGTGCCAGCGATAAGCATACATTGTGACAGCCAATCGGCTATTGGGAGAGCCCAAAATACAATGTGTAATGGTAAGTCTCGACACATACGTCGGAGACATAATACCATACGTCAACTGCTCTCAAGTGGCATAATATCGATCGATTATGTCAGGTCGAAGGAAAACCTAGCGGATCCACTAACTAAAGGTTTACCTCGAGAGCAAGTTGAGAAGTCATCGAGGGGAATGGGCTTGAAGCCTATAATCTAAGAATTGTCATTGTGGAAACCCAACCTAGTTGACTGGAGATCCCAAGATCTAGGTTCAAAAGGGACAACAGAAACTTTGTGCAATTCAAAACAAGCACTGAAGAGTTTCGTACTCTTTCCCATTCCGATAATGACGCTAAGTGCTGTCTGTCATTGGTTAGGATAAGCTAAGGCTTTTAATGATCACTATATTAGGAGATGAGTCCTAATGGGGGTAAAGACAGATTACCTCTTCATAGCAGATCACCTATTTCAAGTAAGAAGTGAGGCCGCTTCCATGGGAACCTTTAAAGGCGGGTTACCCTAAAGTACTTGATGAATTCAGGACCGTTGTTCAGGGCCAAAATGAACACAACCGTAGAACGGGAAAATGGTCGATTTAAAGCTGTGTGTTGGCAATTGTCTTGGTTTACACCAACGGCAGAACAGTTCAAGACTATGGGTCACTGGTTTGCCAAGTAAATCCGATTGTCACTCACTAGGAAAGGTTTAAGGCGAAAGCTACCTATTTCGATGCAGCTTTAGTTCACGGTATCTCTCTCACGTGCCTGAATGAATATTTGAAGAATTGTGGGGGATTGTTGTAAATTCCTCAAATTCATTAAATATGATATGTATATGTATTTATATACCTTTGGAATTCCCAAGGGGTGTATGGGAGGTTGCAATCCTTGGAGGGTTGCAACCCACCCCAAGGGGTGCCCTATTGGCACCCCTCCATGCCTTATATAAGAAGGCTTTTATTCCAAAAGTAAATACAGAAAAACATACAACTATTTTCAGAGATTAACAAGAGACACTATTGTTTTATTTGTTTTGAGAGAGAGATCCACCATTGTATCCTAGTTCAAACACTTGTTAAGGAGTGCACCTTGAACAAGTAGAATCCAAGTTATCCTAGGAGAACGTTGTTCATCAGATGTAGCCAAGTCTTGACAGACATGGACAGTTGGCCTTATAATTCTTCTTTGCTCTTACTGTGAGAGGTTATCGTATTAGAGTTTATGTTGTCTCTTGAATCAGGTTCTTTCTAGTTCTTACTGTTTTAGGGTTATACGGCATCTAGATCTACTATTGAATGTTTGATCTGACTGAAGTGCATGTTTAATTGCTGTTTAATGACACTAATTTTCCAACAAACTCTTGCACTATTCTTCTTCTCTTGCTCTGGTAGTTAAAAAAAAATTCCACTGCCACTTCACTTGTCTAAAAATGAATCTGACATCTGATGACCAATTACTTGGAAGCAATCCAACAGTGGGGAAGATACAATGGACCCAAATTTGGTTTCTTTAACATGGAACTCTAAAGGTGGCTGTTCGCCGTGTGTGGCCATTTCAACAACAGTTTTGGACACTGCCTCTGCTGATCGGAGAGCCATGTGAGGTTCAGGTTTCAAGAACTATGCTTCTTAATCAACAAGAAGTGACGCTCACATCCAAAGGAAACAGAGGCAATCTCGGGAGTGGATCCATAAAGCTTATCGTCATCAGCATGCCAACCAACGTAGCCACTGCCACCTTTATACCTCCCCTTTGACAAGGAGTCTTGACAAAAATGCACCAGCAAGATTTTTCTTTTCCCTTGAAGCTGTAACATTGAGTGCTTCTTTAGACAGTGCATTCTGCTGCCAATGGACTTGCGAAATGAGCCTTGCCATGCTGAATCTCTCTTTGTTGTTGATTGATGTTTAGGACTTGTGAGAGACTTTGGCTCTGCCCATTAGCCCCAACTTTTCTTACGGTGAGATTATGAACAATGACCCACTTCACCTTTTGGTTATATCTACAGCCTCTTATTCTCTAAGCAAATGGCTTGTGGGGTTCCGGACAAGAGATAGGGTTACACTTTTAGAGGAGAGGCAAGCTGTGAGGTTTTTAATACCACCTTTGTAACTTAAACAAATTTAATAATAATTAGTGTGCAAAATAAATAATAATTATTAGGCAAAATAGATAATTTCAGTTACTCCAATTATTATAATTATTTTTTTTATCTTCTCCAACAATTAATTTCTTGTAACTCTTCAAAACATTAAAACCATTTTTTTATAAAAATTCATATTTACAGCAGAGACTTGGCCGTAGAAATTGCACGAATACATTCAGAGATGCCAGGAATTTCACGGCGTCCGTCGTTGGCCGACCCAATGCCGGGCTTCGTGTTGAATTACTTGCCTTCCAGCGATGACTTGCTAGACCTCGATACTAGAAGCCTGCCTTGGGAGAGATTCTCAGCGGCTATTGATCTTATCACAACTGTGCCAATTACTTCTTTCAGCTAAATTTCCTTTGTTGGAAAAAGAAATTATGTCATTTAATTTTATACTCGTGCTATGCAGTGTAGAATATTTATTTTGGGATTATTCTCTTCCTTTTAAATTAAGTGCAACTTTAGGATTGCATTTGATGTTCCCACAGTTGATTTGTAAAATTAAGATTCAATTATTCATAAATTTTTATATTATAATTATCAATTATATTTTTTTTAGAAAAAAAAAAAGAAAACATGACATAATTTGATAGTAGGGCTTTGTTTGTTTGTTTTTGTTTAATATTATTTACATTCTAATGATAAATAAGATAGATATATTTGCTTCCGTCTAGACTACAAATTAAATCTATCGAGTATAAATTCAAAAATTTACTTCTGTCTCTCGATAGCGTTCTACTCACACTTCTTAGAAGACATTTACCCATATATTTTTCATATATATATATATCCATGTTTCTATAAAATAATCGGATTTTTGTTTTTGAAAGCTCGCACACACTCGGTAATTATTAAGAGCGTGAGCCTCACTAGACTACAAGTTCAATTAGTAGATATAGGCCTTTGTTGGCTAAATAAATCTAGTGGTAGGACAAATTTCGCCTAGATGTGGTAAAAAAAAAACTCAACGGGTGAAGCCAAAATATTTTTCTACGCTAAAATTATTTTTAATCCAAGTATTATGTAATAAATAAATAAAAATTTGAACCTCAATTCTACAAGAGCACATGCATCTTCGGTTAGGGACACTTACAAATTTGATCCCCTTTGATTTCTAATTTGATTAATCTTGACTTTTTGCGCCCTTAATTTTCATTAAAAATGAAAATATAAGAGATCGTTCAGTTCACCGGTCTAAATGACAAAATCTCATGAAATGAAATCTATTGTGAAATAGAAAAAACATGTGCTATTCATAGTCTCGTACCATAAAAGGATGACAAACCCACGAAAGTATTTTGAGTCCAATTTTTGCCACGCCATATTGATTCTAAATAAACTCCCCATTAGTTAAATGGAATTTCACAAAAAATATGTTGATCATCTCTCTTCTTTCTTTGATTTTTGAAGTTTGAGAGGTATATTTTCTTGAGTTTTATTCTTATAGTAATTCTTTCTCCTTTTTTTGGATTTATATATATATATACAATAAGTTTTTTCTTCTATACGTTTTTTGTTCACCGTTTTTGTAATTTTGGGTTTTCATTAAACATGATCATGAATGAAGGGTTCCGGTATAAGTTGTTCAAGTTTTTGTTGAGTTGGGTTCATAGCTTCTCGGACAAAGAACAAAAACTTCATTACTCTCTGATTTTTGGTACAATGATTCGGAGGTTAATGCTCTATATATATTGAGTTATTGACCACTGGATAAATGCGTGAAATCAGGAATATGAATCAACTAAATCCAAGAATATGCAGCAATTAATTCCTAAATAACTGCCTGACGTGCAAATAAACTTGACTTGGTAAATAAATATAACATATCGCTCTAGAGAGACTAGAGAGCTCTTAAAGACTAGGATAACATAATGACTGAAATAAAAAAAATTAATTTCCGACAATCTCTCCCTTAAATTGAAAATTTCCAAATATTAGTTTAAATAATGTAGGCTGCAATGCACTCTCCCTTAAACCGGACCTTTTAAAGTGCAAACACCAAGCAGTTTACTGAACTTCTGAAATGCAACCAGTTTGAGAGGTTTTGTAAAAATATCAACAATTTGATTTTTCACTTCTGTAGTAGATGAGATCAATGGCTCCTTCCTTAGTGATGTCCCTTAAGAAATTCTCATTAAAAAAATAAGCATCTATACAACTATATCAAGTTCGTGGAGCTTGTTTTAATTCATATAATGCCTTTTTTAATTTATACAACTTATATATGCTCATCTCCAAACTTCATATACCTGGGAGATTGACCAACAAATACATGTTCTTTTAAGTCGCCATGTAAGAATGTTGATTTTATGTCCAATTAGAAGCTAGGCCATGAATTTTATACAATTAATGCAATCACCAGTCTAATTGTGTCATATCTAGCGATCAGAGCAAAAACTTCTTCATAATCGTTGTCAAACTCTTGCTTATAGCCTTTAACAACTAAGAGTGCCTTATATTTATCCATTTCACCATTCTCTTTCAATTCAATCTTGCAAACCCAACATATTGAAACTTTTTGTCTCATAGTAAAGCACTTATAAATGACTTGTGTTTCAAGTCTTAACTGATTTCTTAGTCACCACTCAACATGCTCTATATATATATATATATATATATATATATATATTAAGATCTTTTTTACTTGAAACTTTTTGTGGGCTGTTGAGTGGGCTTGCCGAATGGCCCAGCCCAAAGTAAAAGAATCCTTGTACAAAAAGATTTCTTATGGAAGTTAAATCCTATTTAAACGTTAAAGTCTCATTGAGCTTTGAGTAGGAAAAATCCACGTAAGAAAAAGGAAAAAAAAATAAGAACCTATTTAAAGAATAAACGAACAACGTTTTATGGGGAGTCTTTAAGGCATTGTGAGTGGAAGAAGTTTCTGCTTTCTGTTTTCTCTCGATTTATTTAAAGGTTTGTTTTTCAAATCAATTTTGCCTTTATTTATTTAATTTTTTCAATTTCTAATAATGTATTCTATCTTTTTAACCACTTAATTTGATTTCTTGGTGTTGTGAGTCTATCTTGCCACTGTAAAAAAAAATGATATTTGGATTGTGGTAGTTTGAATCTTTTGTTTTGTTTTTTTTTATTGTGGCGCATAATTAGGGTAAATCGAAGAATTACATTATAAATATTACTGTATATGAAATGAATTCTTATTTAACCCTCTCAAATAAGGAAGAAGTTAATAATTTGGTGTTTGTTTGTTTTTTAAGTTTGGCTATTGGTTTTTTCAGATTTTGTTTTCTACTTAACTAAAAATGATAGGTGTTCATAATTTTAGTTCAGTTTAGGCAAATCTCCAACGCTATCTATTTTTGGCAAAATACTCCCTTCTGTTTCATAACTAGTTGCATTTGCTTTCGTAACAATGAACATGGCAAATTCAAAACCCAAGGCACACAAATGAAGGGAGCAGAATCGAGCCAAGAAAAGCTGGTGCCTATATTGATAAGCGAACCGCTGCATGTTCCTGGAATGGTGAAGCTGCATGAGTGCAAAAGCTACAGAGACTTGGCCGTAGAAATTGCACGAATACATTCAGAGATGCCAGGAATTTCCCTGCGTCCGTCATTGGCCGACCCAATGCCGGGCTTCGTGTTGAATTACTTGCCTCCCAGCGATGACTTGCCAGACCTCGATCCTAGAAGCCTGCCTTGGGAGAGATTCTCAGCGGCTATTGATCTTATTACAGCTGTGCCAATTACTTCTTTCAGCTAAATTTCCTTTGTTGGATAAAGAAATTTTGTCATTTAATTTGATATTCGTGCTATGCTGTGTCACTGTGTGGAATATTTATTTTGGGATTATTCTCTTCCTTTTAAATTAAGTGCAACTTTAGGATTGCATTTGATGTTCCCACAGTTGATATGTAAAATTAAGATTCAATTATTCATAAATTTATAATTTATAATTATCAATTATATTAAAAAAAAAACATGACATTATTTGATAGTAGGGTTTTGTTTGTTTGTTTTTGTTTAATATTATTTACATTCTAATGATAAATAAGATAGATATATTTACTTCCGTCTAGACTACAAATTAAATCTATCGAGTATAAATTTATATCTATGTTTCTATAAAATAATCGGATTTTTTATTTTTGAAAGCTCGCACACACTCAGTAATTATTAAGAGCATGAGCCTCACTAGACTACAAGTTCAATTAGTAGATATAGGCCTTTGTTGGCTAAATAGATCTAGTGGTAGTCCAAATTTCGCCTAGATGTGGTAAAAAAAACTCAACGGGTGAAGCCAAAATATTTTTCTAGGGTAAAATTATTTTTAATCCAAGTATTATGTAATAAAAAAAAAATTGAACCTCAATTCTACAAGAGCACATGCATCTTCGGTTAGAGACACTTACAAATTTGATCCCCGTTGATTTCTAATTTGATTAATCTTGGCTTTTTGCCCCCTAAATTTTCATTAAAAATGAAAATATAAGAGATCGCTCAGTTCACCGGTCTAAATGATTAAATCTCATGAAATGAAATCTATTGTGAAATAGAAAAAACATATGCTATTCATAGTCTCGTACCGTAAAAGGACGACAAACCCACGAAAGTATTTTGAGTCCAACTTTTGCCTTGCCATATTGATTCTAAATAAATTATATAACTCCCCATTAGTTAAATGGAATTTCACAAAAAATATGTTGATCATCTCTCTTCTTTCCTTGATTTTTGAAGTTTAAGAGGTATATTTTCTTGACTTTTCTTCTTATAGTAATTCTTTCTCCTTTTTTGGATTTATATATATACAATTAGTTATTTCTTCTAGACGTTTTTTGTTCACCGTTTTTGTAATTTTGGTTTTCCTTAAACATGATCATGAATGAAGGGTTCCTGTATAAGTTGTTCAAGTTTTTGTTGAGTTGGGTTCATAGCTTCTCGGACAAAGAACAAAAACTTCATTACTCTCTGATTTTTGGTACAATGATTCGGAGGTTAATGTTCTATATATATTGAGTTATTGACCAACGGATAAATGCATGAAATCACGAATGTGAATCAACTAAATCCAGGAATATGCAGCAATTAATTCCTAATTAAGTGCCTGACGTGCAAATAAACTTGACTTGGTAAATAAATATAACAGATCGCTTTAGAGAGACTAGAGAACTCTTTAAGACTAGGATAACATAATGACTCAAATAAAAAAATTAATTTCCGACAATCTCTCCCTTAAATTGAAAATTTCCAAATATTAGTTTAAAGAATGTAGGCTGTAATGCACTCTCCCTTAAACAGGACCTTTTAAAGTGCAAACACCAAGCAGTTTCCTGAGCTTCTGAAATGCAACCAGTTTGAGAGGCTTTGTAAAAATATCAGCAACTTGATTTTTCACTTCTGTAGTAGATGAGATCAATGGCTCCTTCCTTTGTGATGTCCCTTAAGAAATTTTCATTAGAAAAATAAGCATCTATACAACTATATCAAGTTCATGGAGCTTGTTTTAATTCATATAATGCTTTATTTAATTTATACAACTTATGCTCATCTCCAAACTTCATATATATACCTGAGAGATTGACCAACAAATACATATTCTTTTAAGTCGCCATATAAGAATGTCGATTTTACGTCCAATTAGAAGATATGCCATGAATTTTATACAATTAATGCAATCACCAGTCTAATTGTATCATATCTAGCAATTAGAGCAAAAACTTCTTCATAATCGTTGCCAAACTCTTGCTTATAGCCTTTAACTACTAAGAGTGCCTTATATTTATCCATTTCACTATTCTCTTTCAATTCAATCTTGCAAACCCAACATATTGAAACTTTTTGTCACATAGTAAAACACTTATAAATGACTTGCGTTTCAAGTCTTAACTGATTTCTTGGTCACTACTCAACATGCTCTATATATATATCTTAAAATCTTTTTTACTTGAAACTTTTTGTGGGCTGTTGGGTGAACTTGCCGAATGGCCCAGCCCAATGTAAAAGAATCATTGTACAAAATGATTTCTTTTGGAAGTTAAATCCTATTTAAACGTTAAAGTCTCATAGAGCTTTGTGTATGAAAAATCCACGTAAGAAAAAGGAAAAAAAAAAAGAAAGAATCTATTTAAAGAATAAACGAACAACGTTTTATGGGGAGTCTTTAAGGCATTGTGAGTGGAAGAAGTTTATGCTTTCTGTTTTCTCTCGATTTATTTAAAGGTTTGGTAATTTTTCACATCAATTTAGCCTTAATTTATTTATTTTTTTCAATTTCTAATAATGTATTCTGTCTTTTTAACCACTTAATTTGATTTCTTGGTGTGGTGAGTCTATCTTGCCACTGTAAAAAAATGATTTTTGGATTGCGGTTGTTTGATTATTTTGTTTTGTTTTTTTATTGTGGTGCATAATTAGGGTAAATCGAAGAATTACATTATAAATATTATTGTATATGAAATGAATTCTTATTTAACCCTCTAAAATAGGGAAGAAATTAATAATTTGGTGTTTGTTTTGTTTTTTAAGTTTGGCTATTGGTTTTTTCAGATTTTGTTTTCCGCTTAACTAAAAATGATGGGTGTTCATAATTTTGTTTCAGTTTAGGCAAATCTCCAATGCTATCTATTTTTGGAAAAATACTCACTTCTGTTTCATAACTCGTTGCATTTGCTTTCGTAACAATGAATAGGGCAAATTCAAAACCCAAGGCACACAAATGAAGCGAGCAGAATCGAGCCAAGAAAAGTTGGTGCCTATATTGATAAGTGAACCGCTGCATGTTCCTGGAATGGTGAAGCTGCATGAGTGCAAAAGCTACAGAGACTTGGCCATAGAAATTGCACGAATACATTCAGAGATGCCAGGAATTTCACGGCGTCCGTCGTTGGCCGACCCAATGCCGGGCTTCGTCTTGAATTACTTGCCTCCCAGCGATGACTTGCCAGACCTCGATCCTAGAAGCCTGCCTTGGGAGAGATTCTCAGCGGCTATTGATCTTATCACAGCTGTGCCAATTACTTCTTTCAGCTAAATTTCCTTTGTTGGAAAAATAAATTTTTTCATTTAATTTGATCTTCGTGCTATGCTGTGGGGAATATTTATTTGGGATTATTCTCTTCCTTTTAAATTAAGTGCAACTTTAGGATTGCATTTGATGTTCCCACAGTTGATATGTAAAATTAAGATTCAATTATTCAGAAATTTTTATTTTATAATTATCAATTATATTTTATAAAAAAAAAACATGACATAATTTGATAATAGGGCTTTGTTTGTTTGTTTTTTTTAATATTATTTACATTCTAATGATAAATAAGATAGATATATTTGTTTCCGTCTAGACTACAAATTAAATCTATCGAGTATAAATTCAAAAATTTACTTATTTCTCTCGATAGAGTTCTACTCACACTTCTTAGAAGACATTTACCCATATATTTTTCATATATATATATATATATATATTAGTGTTTGTTCGTGCCTACTGCACGGTGTTATAATTAAAATTTATATAGAGATTAAGATTTTGTTATTTAATCTATTTATATCTAAATGATTTTATTTTTTAATTAAATGATTTGATTCTTTAATTTATTTGGTAGTTTTCATTTTCCATTAATAAATGATTTTATTCTTTAATTTATTTGGTAGTTTTCATTTTCCATTTTTATAGAGATTCTATAATGAAATGACTCTTTATCAGCCGTTAGATTATAATGAAATGATCTGAGCCGCCAATTAAGCCACATAAAGATAGCATTTGGATGTATTATCTTTCTTAATCTTAACCATCCGTTACACTCACTTTCCTCCCACACCATTGTGCTTTATAATATATATATATATCCATGTTTCTATAAAATAATCGGATTTTTTGTTTTTGAAAGCTCGCACACACTCAGTAATTATTAAGAGCATGAGCCTCACTAGACTACAAGTTCAATTAGTAGATATAGGCCTTTGTTGGCTAAATAGATCCAGTGGTAGTCCAAATTTCGCCTAGATGTGGTAAAAAAAACTTATACGGGTAAAGCCAAAATATTTTCTAAGCTAAAATTATTTTTAATCCAAGTATTATGTAATAAATAAATAAAAATTCGAACCTCAATTCTACAAGAGCACATGCATCTTCGGTTAGGGACACTTACAAATTTGATCACCTTTGATTTCTAATTTGATTAATCTTGGCTTTTTGCCCCCTAAATTTTTATTAAAAATTAAAATAGAAGAGATCGCTCAATTCACCGGTCTAAATGACCCAATCTCATGAAATGAATTCTATTGTGAAATAGAAAAAACATATGCTATTCATAGTCTCGTACCGTAAAAGGACGATAAACCCATGAAAGTATTTTGAGTCCAACTTTTACCACGCCATATTGATTCTAAATAAACTCCCCTTTAGTTAATGGAATTTCACAAAAAATATGTTGATCATCTCTCTTCTTTCATTGATTTTTGAAGTTTAAGAGGTATATTTTCTTGACTTTTCTTCTTATAGTAATTCTTTCTCCTTTTTGGATTTATATATATACAATTAGTTTTTTCTTCTATACGTTTTTTGTTCACTGTTTTTGTAATTTTGGGTTTTCATTAACATGATCGTGAGTTAAGGGTTCCTGTATAAGTTGTTCAAGTTTTTGTTGAGTTGGGTTCATATCTTCTCTGACAAAGAACAAAAACTTTATTACTCTTTGATTTTTGGTACAATGATTCGGAGGTTAATGCTCTATAGATATTGAGTTATTGACCAACGGATAAATGCATGAAATCAGGAATATGCAGCAATTAAATCCTAAATAAATGCCTGACATGCAAATAAACTTGACTTGGTAAATAAATGTAACAAATCACTCTAGAGAGACTAGAGATCTCTAAGGACTAGGATGACATAATAACTCAAATAAAAAAATTAATTTCCAACAATCTCTCCCTTAAATTAAAAATTTCCAAATATTAGTTTAAAGAATGTAGGCTGCAATGCACTGTCCCTTAAACCGGACCTTTTAAAGTGCAAACACCAAGCCGTTTCTTGAGCTTCTGAAATGCAACCAGTTCGAGAGGCTTTGTAAATATATCAGCAACTTGATTTTTCACTTCTGTAGTAGATGAGATCAATGGCTCATTCCTTTGTGATGCCCCTTCAGAAATGAAACTCCACATCTATATATTTGCATCTTCCATGTAGAACCTGATTTTGGAGAGCTTTATTACTGAACTACTGTTACAATAAATTGTAGTGACTCCATCTTGCTTGAAATATAGATTGTCAAGAAATTTCCTCAACCAAAGCCTGACAAGCACAACCTGTTACAGCTACTATATCAAGCTCCTTACAATTTTTTTATAAAGCATGCAGTCAATCTTATTTCCTTCAGGATGTCTATCAAGCTTTAGACCCATTTCCGTTGGCGTAATTTTTCATTCGAAACCTCTCTAAGATTTCTTGAACATAATTCTTTTGAGAAATAAAAATGCCAACAGGACTTTGCACCACTTCTATTCCAAGAAAATAACGCATCATTCCTAAATCAGACATGTCAAATTCAAGCATTATGGACTGCTTAAATTTTTCCAACATGACACTATCATTTCTGATGAAAATCATACCATCCACATATAAGCAAACAATAAAAATCTTCCTTCTTATCTCCAGTTTTTATAATAGTGTACGCTCATATGGATATTTTTGAAAACCCTAATTAGAAAAATAAGCACTTGTACAACTATATCAAGCTCTTGGAGCTTGTTTTAATTCATATAATGTATTTTTTAATTTATACAACTTATGCTCATCTCCAAACTTCATATAACCAGGAGGTTGACCAGCAAATACTTATTCTCTTAAGTCGTCATCTAAGAATGCCGATTTTACGTCTAATTAGAGTATATGCCATTAATTTTATACAATTAATGCAATCACTTATCTAATTGTGTGATATCTAGCAATCAGAGCAAAAACTTCTTCATAATCATTGCCAAACTCTTGCTTATAGCCTTTAACAACTAAGAGTGCCTTATATTTATCAATTTCACCATTCTCTTTCAATTCAATCTTGCAAACCCATTTCACACCAATGGTCTTTTATCCTTTTGGAAGCTCCATCAAAAGTGTTATTTCTTTCAATTGCAGCAATTTCCTCATCCACAATCTTTTACCATTTTGACTCTTTAACAGCATCTTCGAAAGCTACAGGATCACAATATGAAAAAAAGACCAAATGCGTGAGTGGATCCTCCGATTGATCAATCCCAGTTGTCTCATAATCAGTCATCCATACAGGTCTTCTTCTGTTGGAATTATACGCGGCGAAAGCGTGGTTCGGGCGAAATCGTAATTTTTAAATTTTTAAATTTACCGGAGAAATTATTCAATATCTTATATGAATAATTCAATTATATTTCACCTAAACATTTCGATATCAAATAATGACATAATTAATTTAGAAAATACCGCGAAACTATTATGAAAATATTTTTCCATAAAATAGCATAAAACACGTTTTCGATCGAACCAACCAACCAATACCACACGGGGCTGCTCAGGTCAGCCCCAATAGTACTTGAGCATTTCATATGTGCCCGAACAGGGACAAATTCACTATTTGGGTAGCTGTTACCCAGTTAGCTCAAAAGTTATCCGGTAACGCTGTTTTTCGTCATTTTCGCGTACTTTCACTCCGAATACGTATGAGCCTGCGTTTCTGATTACGCAGCAAAATCCGACTAGACTTCATATAAGTCTGGTCGGACATCGCTTAATTTCGACCTGCTAAATAAAATTCTGGCCAGAGCTTTACGAGTCCAGGCCAGTGAAACATGCCAAATCTATTTTCCTTTAGTTATGTTATTATTTCTCGTTTGTGTGGTTGTATGCGATATAATTTTTTCGTGTGTGATTTATGCATTATAAGACATGTTGATATTCCTTTAAGTCTGGATATTATACTAGCATCAGAAATGGACCAATCTGAACCCAAACTGGTTTAAGGTCAAACCTTGCGAGGGGTGTAGTGCAGTCTTAATTCATTCCCAGTATCTTATATTGGGTGGCGACTCTTTTATTTTCTTGTTAGTCCCATGTAGGCTAATCCGAACTCTCTATGAGCTGCGAGCTCAATAGTGTAATGGTTGTCGACATCATAGGCATATAGGTAAACCATGCTTCATTTCTACAGATGGAGACTCCACTAGGGATAGAGAATCGGCTCCAAAAAAATACCTTTTAGTATCCATGACAAGACTGAGGTGAATCATATTTTCATTATTTTGCATATCCTTTTTAACTCGATGGCATTGCATATCGTGAAGTCGCTCTCACTCAAGGCGGTGGATGGATTGCTATGTAATGATACCCATCACTCGTTGGAACGTACCCTTGAGGTATAAAACAGTGCTTTCATTGGTTGTTCGAACCCTTAGGTAAGGAGACCTAATTATGGACAACCTTTCGCCAATGAGAGCCTAAGCTGTTAATAAGCCCACATGTGAGCCAATAATTATTTTCCCCTAGGAATAAACCTTCTTATTACATATGTATGGGCCCTAACCGTTTGAAGTAGATTGACCATCTTACCATGAGACGTAAACTTGTTGGGCCTTTTCAACTGAGACAAGTTTGTACTTCAAGATAATTGGGCCAATTACTTTAAAATGTCTATGGGCCAACTTGTATGACAACCTTATTAGGCATAAAGTATTTAGTAAATGTTTAAATGCACTAAAGCAAAATGTACGCCTTGATTTGGCTCACGTGAATGTTCCTAAATATTTCCTAGCCCATCCCCTAAATGACCATGATTACCGAAGTTCTGGTTCATTGATGAGTGGTAAATCTATCACTATTTCCCACTCATTTAACCTAATATTTTGTATAGTTTCTTGAGTTTTGTGAATATTTTGATGCCTTTTGTGTTATTTTATAGATAAATAAAGTTTCAGGACATTCTGGTGGTGATTTGGAGCAACACAGTGAAAATTGAAAAAAATGGCATTTTGGTAATTGGGCGCGTCGCGACGCGCAAGCCTTTGGCGTCACGACGCCTAATGTGCGTCGAGTCTTGCTAACGTGTGTCTGGTCCACGTGTCATCATCACAGCCGATCTGTTAAAATACGCCTGCCACGTGTCATCATCCTATGATGCCGACAATCAGCTTCAATGCTAAAATACATCATGTCACGTGTCAAAATCTCACGGATCACGCTAACGTGCACCTGGACACGTGTCGCCATCACATGTTGTCGACATCAAAAAGTCAACTGCCGATATAACAGTGCCACGTGTCACGATCTCACGAAGCCAAGCAACACGTGTCGAAGATCAACGTCGCGACGCTGGCTTTGCGTCGTGACGCCCAGAGCCCACCGAGGCCTATAAATTCAGCTCGATGTTTCAGTTTCAGTTGTACCATTCTCTCTCATTTCTTTGATGTAAATAAGGAGTTTTCTCTCTAGTTTCTTTTAATTTAAGTTTTGTAATTAAATTTTAATTACGTTCTGTAATAATAGTAATTTACTTTCTTTATTTTTACAGTTTTTACTATTCACCATTAAGAGGTAACTTCCCCCTGCTAGGGTGAAAGGTAATTCTTTTACTATTTCTATTTAGATTAATCTCCCTTTAATATAATATATAAACTATTTAAAATTTGACTTAAGAAGGATACCGCCAGATTGGTCGGTTGGTAATTCATTTTAATCTGGTTTAAACCTGACTAATCAAGGATACCGCCAGATTGGTCGGTTGGTAATTAAATTTTGGTTCCGCCTTTATGGCTGGTTTATTTTGGTTCCGCCTTTATGGCTGGTTTATGGACAAATATTACCGCCTTAATGGCTGGTTGGACGTAATTTGATTTAATCAGGTTATCGCCTATATGGCTGGTTGGGAAAATTATCACAAGTATATATATTATATTATGGGAGATATCTAAATTAGTAGTAGTAAAAATAATTCTTTTTATCTTAGCATTTTATTTTATTTTACTTTTCAATTTTTACTTTACCGCAATCACTTTTTAGCATTTTTACTTTATGTCTTTTACCTTTAAGTTTTTACTAGCCCCTAGTTATGTGTTGTAACTAAATTAGATATCTAGGGTTGTGATGAAATCTAATATCACCGATTTATAAGGGGTTAGATTATAGTTTGGGTAATATAAAGATTTATTTATTGAGTCTTAAACTTAATGCTTTTTATTAACTGGCCACTAATAAAATTGACTAGGTAAACTTAAAATGAACTAGACATAGGGATTTTAAGTTTAAGACCTTAGACTCAATAGCCCACGATCTTCCTTGAGGATAGATAACCTTTTAATAAATTTCCTTACAGGATAGGAATATACCTGTCGGGCGGGGGGGTAGCCAAATTGGAACTTAATCTTAATGAATCCAGGTAATTTGATTGACATGACATATGGTTCAATTAGGTTATACTGGGTATTTATAATTGACCATCGGAAGAGGCTTTTTACAATTTAGTGTTCCGGGTTAATAAATCAATATTTTACCCAACTTTAAGATAACCATTTCATCTTTAAATAATATTGGAAGAAATCACAACCCTAGATAGTTTCCTAATATTGAATTTTCTTAAACCTACTTTTAAACAATTGGATTTACTTGTTTTTAAATTTAGAATCGTCACCATTTCAAATCAATCAAACATCCTGTTAGATACTAGTAATCATTTGACCTCATAAAATTAATAGCTTAGGTATTAAGTCCTCGTGGGATCGATACTTTTTATACTACTTGAACGATACGTGCGCTTGCGTTATACGCGTGTGTAAGCACCGGTCAAGTTTTTGGCGCCGTTGCCGGGGACTTATTTATCTTTCACTATTAGTTTAGGGGTTAGATACTTTTACTTGTATCTAATTTTCTTTTTACTTATTGTTTTTGTTTTCTTGTGTTTCAGGTTCTCAGAAACTTCATGAGATGAACCAGAAGCTTTGAACTTCGACCGCTTGACCCAGAGATTGAAAGAACCATCAGATAGTTGAGAATGGAAAGGCGAGAAGGCCAAGAAGCTTTAGTCAACATGGAACCTGAACCTCTGGAGGTTGCACCACCAATTCCCAATCGAGACATAACCATTCCGGTGGTTGATTGCCTCATTTCCTGTATTGTACTTCCTCCCTTATCAGCAAATGCAGGTGACATCAAAACTTGCATTCAGATGATTCAGCAATCAGTGCAGTTTAGGGGAAAAGCAACTGAAGATCATAATACCCACATCAGCAACTTCCTAGAAGTTTGCGGCACTTTCAATTACAACCGAGAAGCTGAAGAAGCAATGAGACTGCGTGTTTTTCCATACTCCTTGAAGGACAGAGCTAAAGCTTGGCTACATTCACTACCAGCAGGTTCCATCACAACTTGGAACACTTTAGCCACCAAATTTCTTGCAAAGTACTTTCCACCAGCCAGAACCGGAAAGCTGAGGAATGACATCACATCCTTTGTGCAACAAGAATCAGAAATTCTCTACGAAGCTTGGGAAAGGTACAAAGATTTGCTCCGGAAATGTCCTCACCATGAGATTCCAAAATGGCTTCAAGTCCAAACATATAATGGAATTTCTGGAATAATGAGAACCACAATCGATGCTGCTGCTGGAGGAGCTTTAATGGCAAAAGGAGAAGATCAAGCCTGTGACCTAATCGAAGAAATGGTCAACAATAATTCCTTGTGGCCAACAGAAATGAGCATGATTCAACGAATTGCTGGAATTTATGAAGTTGGAGCCAATTCAGCAGTTAGTGCCAAACTGGATCAAATATGCAAATTCATGGAGACTCTCGGCATGCAAAACAACATTGGATCCACAAGTTCACCATATGGAGGAGCACCAGTACTAAACCAACTTGAAGAGACGGTGAATTATGTCAACAATTTCAACAGACAGGGGAACAATCCATATTCCAACACCTACAACCCGGGGTGGAGGAATCATCCCAATTTCTCATGGAGCAACAATTCAGGGCAAAAGAATTATCCACCACCTGGATTTCAGCAACAGAACAAAATCCAGGAGTTTGAAAAAGAACCAGAAATGAAAGAATGGATTGCAGAGATGTTCAAAAAGCAACAAGCGGCATATGATGATATATTTCAAAGCCAATATGCTTCTATCAAAGCATTGGAGAATCAGATTGGACAACTGGCCAATGCTCAGAGTTACAGACCACCATGAAATCTTTCCAGCAATACAGAACCAAATCCAAGGAACGACGAGGGAAGGAGCAATGTCAAGCCATCACCTTGAAAAGTGGTACTGAAATCAACAAAGATGTTGGAATCAAGGCAACCATTGAAGGTTCCAAAAGAAGTAGAACAACATATGAAGGAAAAAGAAGCAAAGGAAAAAGAAGCAAAGGAAAAAGAACAGATCACTCACCTACCCTTTTCCTCATCGTCTTCAGAAAAACAAATTGGACAAGCAGTTTGCTCGATTCCTGGAGGTTTTCAAAAAGCTGCACATCAACATCTCATTTGCAGAAGCCTTGGAACAAATGTCCAGCTATGTCAAATTCATGAAAGATATTCTTTCACGAAAACGGAGATTGGGAGACTACAAGACAGTAGCATTGACGGAAGAATGTAGTGCCATCATTCAGAGGAAACCTCCCCAGAAATTGAAAGATCCTGGCAGTTTCACTGACCCGTGCACCATTGGAGAACATTATATCGGTAAGGCTTTATGTGATTTAGGTGCAAGTGTTAATTTAATGCATTTTTCTATTTACAGGAAACTGTAAATTGGAGAAGCAATGCCTACCTCAGTCTCACTGCAACTTACTGATAGAACGCTCACATTTCCAAGAGGAGTCGTTGAAGATGTGCTGGTCAAAGTTGATAAACTCATTCTCCCAGCAGACTTCATTATCCTTGACATGGATGAAGACAAAGATGTACCGATCATCCTTGGGAGACCATTCTTGGCAACATGTCGAACCGTGATTGATGTACAAAAAGGAGAATTGACCATGAAAGTTCAGGACCAAGAAGTTACCTTCAATGTTTTCAAAGCCATGAAATTCCCGAGTGAAGATAAAGAGGAAGAATGTTTCAGAATTGATGTTGTTGATAGTATCATTCATGATACTGATACAGTTCCCTCGAACAAACTTGAAGCTTGTATCACCAACATGACTGACAGTGAGTTAGATGCTGAAATCCTGGAATGTATCAACTATCTTGACAAGCCATTTCGTTTCAAAGAGACACAACCAATTGAAAGTTTGGAACTACCGAAGAAAGACCGGATCAAGCCCTCGATTGAAGAACCACCACAGTTGGAGATGAAGTTACTTCCGAGTCATCTCAGGTATGCATTTCTTAGAAACTCTTCTGAATTACATGTTATTATTTCATCTTCGCTAACATTGGAGCAGGAAGAAGAAAAGTGCTGAGAGTGTTACGAGAGCACAAGAAAGCCATTGGTTGGACTATAGCAGATATTCGAGGCATTAGTCCATCATTTTGCATGCACAAGATCCTGATGAACGATGAGTACAAACCCACAGTGGAACATCAACGGAGACTCAATCCAATCATGAAGAAAGTCATGAAGAAAGAAAGAAAGAAATCATGGTTGGATGATGGCATCATTTACCTCATCTCAGACAGCAGTTGGGTA
Source organism: Zanthoxylum bungeanum (assembly GCA_019454045.1). NCBI lineage: Eukaryota > Viridiplantae > Streptophyta > Magnoliopsida > Sapindales > Rutaceae > Zanthoxylum > Zanthoxylum bungeanum. The sequence goes on along the minus strand of SKCR01011137.1, from coordinate 260 downwards.
AGTCTTATGCAGTGTGTGCCGAAGAAATGAGGAATTACTGTGGTTACCAATGAAAAGAACGAGCTAATCCCAACAAGAACGGTGACTGGATGGAGAGTATGCATGGACTACAGGAAGCTGAACAAAGCCACGAGGAAGGATCATTTTCCACTACCATTCATTGACCAGATGTTAGACAGACTGGCAGGACATGAGTTCTATTGCTTTCTGGACGGATATTCAGGGTACAATCAGATTGCCATCGCACCAGAAGACCAGGA
>SKCR01011136.1:0-21930 GCA_019454045.1 Zanthoxylum bungeanum | reverse complement strand
ATTGATCCATGCATAAAAGATAAACTCAATAATATCAAACTAAGTATGCCCGATTGAACGTATCTTGCATCCAACCGAACACACATCAACCGGCGCGGCGAAGTAGTGTCACAAAGGTGGCCTTGTCGGCTCTTTGTCTCCCAAATGGAGGACCTTTGGACTAACTCACTCAATAAGCCATGCGCTTGATTGAATCATACATAAATAGCAACATATTGAATTCAAGTAAAGAAAACTAAATAAACAAAAAGCAACACAACGAAAGAGAGATGGTGCCGTTTACTCAAGCGGTACGTGGAGTTGTGGTCCGAGTACAGATCATATTACCGTCCATTCGGAATCGGCTATGAAATTTATGTCCGGGTTTCCATCCGATATACCGCGAGAGTTGACACATCTCTCATTCATCCAATACCCACGCATATTACATCTCATAATTCATGCATATTTATATACTCAAAGACCACAACACACATTTCAACATTACAATCATACAAGAAATACTTAATAAATAATGCGGAAAAGGAAAACAAGTGTGAAAGATACCCTCAGGTCTAACCTTTTAAGCTGTCTTTCGGACTCGCGTTCCACGAATATTGGAAAGGGGGTAAAGCTCCGCAACTTTTCTGGTTCACTGGTTCAGCGTCCTAGCTCACTGCCTTGCTGTTTTGCTTACGGTTCGAACTCCGTTCTGCTCCTACTTGGCCTCGGTCTTGCTGCTCACTGCACGGGCCACCTGTTTTAACGTTTTCAAAGAACTATTCTAAGTTTGTGTGGGTTCTTAGTGCAATTAAATGTGATTATTCTTAAGATTATCTATGCAGTTTTTTATGTTACTATTTTTTAAGGATTTGGGCTGCTGTTTTAAGGTAATCTAGGAGGTTGTTTAGGCGTGTTTTAGGGTGTGGTTTTTGTGGTAATTTTCGGTGGTGGAGGGCTGCTGTATAGGTGGCTGTTTCGGCTATGGAGGGTGGTGGCTTGTGGTGGTTTCTTTGTTTTCTTTCTTGTGTATGTGTGAAGTGTTTTCTCTTTTTGTTTGTTTGTTTAGTCTTGGGTGTGTAGAGAGAGTCTAGAGAGATTTCGAGAGAGTTTGGGTGTGAATTCTATGTGTCAAGCTTGGGCGTGATTTGTGTTGTGTGAAAGAGAGGAATGGCCTTGGTGAGGGGTTGTTTATATAGAGAAGGGTTAGGGTTGACAAGGGAAGGGATTTTATTTCCAAATTAGGAGAGATGAGAAAGGTATACACAAGATTGAGGGGGGACAAGATATTTTAAATTAGGAAGTTGTAATATTTAATTTGTGTTGGTTTAGGAATACAAATATTTTATATTGGTAAAAATCTTATTAGATTAGGAAGTCAAATATATGATTGGCTTTAATTGGTTATGATTGATTTTAATTAGGCATATCTTCTTTTTAGTTTTGGTAAATATTTTATTTAATTGGTAAATGGTTTAAATTTTTATTTAATGTTTAATATTTAATTAATATTTTATTTATTTAATTTGGGATGTGTTTTATGGCTTTGGGGCTAAATGGGCTGGGTGTGAGGCTAGCAGCAAAACCAGAATTACCGACACCGTTCGAACGCTCCCTCGAACGCGACACGAACGCCCGCAATCTGTTTTCCGTTCGAACGAAGTAACGAACGCAGCACCAACGAAGACTGTGAGCTTGTTTATTCTGAATTTCCCTTTCCGATATCCGTTTCCCGCGGCTTTCGTGACTCAAAAGGTAGTGCCTCCAAATGAGGCTCATCATCGGGTTTCACATGCGAAAATGCAATGCCTACACCTAGTTGTGGGCCATCCTTCGCCGGTGAGAGCCTTTGCCTATACTCTTACTAACCCACCTATAGACCGGGTTGGCTAAAGTAACAATTATTTCCTTGAATATGTGCTTGTGGACCATCCTCATTTGGATGCAGTTGGACTATTGTCAGAAATGCGGGCTTGCTGGGCCATTTAAACTGGGGCAAGTTCGCACCTTATGACTATTAGGCCAAAAGCTTCTGAAATGTTGATGGGCCACTTGTAAAAATTATTATGTCATGTTTGCATCATCTTTCTTGTGTTTGGGAACATCGTTGTTTGGATCCATTTGGACCATTTATCATGGGATATGGGCTTGTTGGGCCATTTAAACTGGGACAAGGACACATCTTATGACGATTGGGCCAAAAGGCTTCTAAATAACAATGGGCCATTTTATGATTGTGTTCGGAATTTTATCATTTGGATTTAGTTGGGCTCTTTGCCATAAGACATGAACTCGTTGGGCCATTTAAACTGGGACGGGTTCACTCCTATGACAGTTGGCCCAAAAAACTTCTAAAATGATGATGAGCCGATTTGTGTGAAAATTTTAATGAGTTGATATATTTCTTGTATCGCATGCATATCATGCATTCACATGCACCTCATGCATACATGCACCATATTAACCCCATTTTTTCCTGAAAGCCATCATAGATACCCGTTGGTTAGGGAAGAGGACAGACTTGTCAAAAGACCAAGCAGCCACCAAGAGTACTGGCAGAAGACCTAGCCAACGGGATAGGAAGCCCAATCATGCATGCATGCATACACGTAACATATTTGCATCCTTTTTGTGTTTGTTCTGTTTTGTAATAACAGGTTTCAAAAAAAAAAAAAAGAAAGCGTCAAAAGACAAACCAACAGGAATATCGACAGTACTGTATCAGTCTGGGGGCGAGGCCCATATCAGTATCAGTCTTAGGGCGAGGCCCATATCAGTATCAGTCTGGGGGCGAGGTCCATGTTAGCAGTATCAGTCTTGGGGGCGAGGCCCATATCAGTATCAGTCTTGGGGCGAGGCCCATATCAGTATCAATCTGGGGGCGAGGCCCATATTAGCAGTATCAGTCTTGGGGCGAGGCCCGTATCAGTATCAGTCTTGGGGCGAGGCCCATATCAGCATCAGTCTGGGGGCGAGGCCCATATCAGTATCAGTCTGGGGGCGAGGCCCATATCAGCTGTATCAGTCTGGGGGCGAGGCCCATATCAATATCAGTTTAGGGCGAAGCCCACATCATTCCGCTGCCGAGGCCCACATCAACAGAATTTTGGATGAATCCAGGGAATGAATCCCAGGGTCGAGGCCCACATCAGCAGAATTTTGGAATGAATCCAGGGAATGAATCCCTGGGTCGAGCCCACATCAGCAGAATTTTGGAATGAATCCAGGGAATGAATCCCAGGGCCGAGGCCCGCATCAGCAGAATTTTGGAATGAATCCGAGGGTCGAGGCCCACATCAGCATCAATCCGGGGGCGAGGCCCATGTCAGTAGCAGTTGGGGCCGAGGCCCACTTCAAAATCAGTTTTGGGGATGAGTCCCAGGGTCGAGGCCCACATCAAACACAGTTTGGGAATGAGTCCCAGGGTCGAGGCCCACATTACATCAGTATCAGCATTGCCGGGTATGGCATTCTGGGGGCGAGGCTCATATTACATCAGATCAGTTCTGCCGAGAATGGCACTCCGAATGGAGATATAGTCCGAGAATGGGCAGTTCAAGAATGAACAAGTCGGAAATGACACTCCGAGAATGGAGATATAGTCCGGGAATGGGCAGTTCAAGAATGAACAAGTCGGAAATGACACTCCGAGAATGGAGATATAGTCCGGGAATGGACAGTTCAAGATGAACAAGCCGAGAATGGCAATCCAAGAATGGAGCACAGTTCAAGAATGAACAAGTCGGAAATGACACTCCGAGAATGGAGATATGGTCCGGGAATGGACAGTTCAAGAATGAACAAGCCGGGAATGGCACTCCAAGAATGGAAGAACGGTTCGGGAATGAACCACCTCACAGTCACGGTTCGGGAATGAACCACCTCACAGTAACGGTTCAGGAATGGACCACCTTACAGTAATGGTTCGGAAATGGACCACCTTACAGTAACGGTTTGGGAATGAACCACCTTACAGTAACGGTTCGGGAATGGACCACCTTACAGTAACAGTTCGGGAATGGACACCTTACAGTAACGGTTCGGGAATGAACCACCTCACGATAACAGTTCAGGAATGAACAACTTACAGTAACAGTTCGGGAATAAAGCCCAGGGGAATAAAGCCTCATATCAACACAGTTCGGGAACAAAGCCCAGGGGAATAAAAGCCTCATGTCAGTATAGTTTGAGAACAAAGCTCAAGAGGAAGAAAGCCTCATATCAGTATAAGTTTGAGAACAAAGCTCAAGGGGAAGAAAGCCTAATGTCAGTACAGTTCGGGAATAAAGCTCGGGAGGAATAAAGCCTCATCTCAACAGTTCGGGAATAAAGCTCGGGAGGAATAAAGCCTCATCTCAACACAGTTCGAGAACAAAGCTCGGAGGAATAAAGCCTCATCTCAACAGTTCGGGAATGAACAAGCTGGGAATGGCAATCCAAGAATGGAGCAGAGTTCAAGAATGAACAAGCCGGGAATAGCACTCCTAGAATGGAAGCACGGTTCGGGAATGGACCAACTTACAGTAACAATTCGGGAATGGACACCTTACGGTAACGGTTCGAGAATGGACCACATCACAACACGGTTCGGGAATGAACCAGGGGTCGCAGCACCTCACCACCCAAATCAACTCAACACATGGTAAGTCAAGTGGCAGCTGGCGAGCCAGGTAAGTAGAAATGCATTGCATAACTTTGATAGGATTTTCACTGTTGCACATTACACAAGTCCCATCAAAGTGGGGGCGACTGTAGGCACTGCATTTTTACACATAAGTCCCTATGATGAGTCTCATTTTGGAGACACTACCTTTTAAGTCACGGAGGTCACGGGAAACGGACATCGGAAGGGGAAATTCAGAATATACAAGGTTCACTGTTTTCGTTAGTGTTGCGTTCGTGTTTACGTTCGAACGTCAAACGGATTGCGGGCGTTCGTGCCGCGTTCGAGGAAGCGTTCGAACGGTGTCGGTAATTCTGGTTTTGCTGCTAGCCTCACATCCAGCCCAATTAGCCCCCCAAAGCCATAAAACACATCCCAATTTAAATAAATAAATATTAATTAAAACATTAACTAAATAAGATAATAATTAAATTAATTAAATAATTAAATAAAACATATACCAAACATAAAATAAACAATTACCAACTTAAACTAAAATCATGCCTAAATTAAACAAATCACATACTAAATCAAATATAATCATGCCTAATTAAAATCAATCAACCAATTATATTCCCAATCTAATAAGATTATTCCCAAACTTAAAATATTGTATTCCTAAACCAAGCCAATCAAATATTCAACCTTCCCTATCTAGCCAAGATTTGTCCCCCCTCAATCTTTGACTTCCCTTAACCAAACCAAATCAAATCTCTTGCTTCCCTTATCCAACACCAAATCAAATCCCTCTTTAAATTAGCCTAACCCTTTGCCTATAAAAAGAACCCTTCACCAACCTTCTCAACGCTAGTCCCTAGTCCCTGGTCCCTAGTAGCTAGTCCCTAACTCATACACAACACACATAAAAATTACAGGAGGAACACACCCAAAAAACAATAAGCAAAAGATAAAGAGGAAACGGCAGCGAAACCACAAGGAAACAATAGCAAAAGACGGAGAACGACGACTCAAAACAGTAAGACAACGAACGAGAACAGTGAACCAGTGAACCGGGAGAGTTGCGGAGCATCCACCCTTCCGACGATCGTGTACCGTACATCCGAGAGGTGATTTAAAAGGTTAGACCTGAGGGTACCTTTTCATTAGTTTATATTCGTTTTTTTATTATTATTATTGAATTCTATTCGCATGAGAGTCGTTTATGGATGCATGTTGTGGCTTGAATGAAATGGAAGAGTGTCGTCTCTTGTGGTATATAGGATGGAAACCCATACGTAAATTCCGTAGACGAATCCGAATGGACGGTAGTGCGGTCTGTACATGGGACACAACTCCACGTACCACTTGAGTAAACGGCACCTTCTCTTGTGTGGCGTTGCTTTGGTTTATTTATTTCTTGTCATTTAAATCTGTATGTTGCTTATTCCCGTATGATATGATCGAGTGCATGGGCTTAGTAAGTGCGATGAAGGTTCCCTAATTGGAGGGGTTAAAATCCTTCACCACGACGCTTTGCCGCACCGATTGATGTGTGTTCGGTTGAATGCGAGATACGTTCAATCGAGCATACCTAGTTTGATATGATTGTCTTTATTTTCGTATGCATGATTCAACCGAGCGCATGGGTTTAGTAAGTGCGATGTGAGATCCCCTATGGGGAGGGGCTAAAGCCCTTTACCACGATGCTTTGCCGCGCCGGTTGATGTGTGTTCGGTTGGATGCAAGACACGTTCAATCGGACATACTTAGAATAGTATGATTGTCTTTATGTTTGTATGCATGATGTGATGTGACGCGCATGGGCTTAGTAAGTTGGTCTAAAGTTCCTCTCTTTGAGAGATCAAGAGCCCCCAAAAGGCCACCTTTACGGCAGTACTTCGCCGCGCCCCTTTATTCTGTTGTTTATGTATTGCGTCCCATTTCATGCATCAGGTCTGTTCCCGTTCGAACGTATTTACGAACGCAACTCGAGCGCGCATGCATTTTTGCCTTATCATGCATCATGTCTCATTTCCGTTCGAACGCGTTTACGAACGCCATACGAACGTGAGCATTCTGTTCCATTTCCGTTCGAACGCGTTATCAAACGCCAAACGAACGCGAGCATTCTGTTTCATTTCCGTTCGAACGCGTTATCAAACGCCATACGAATGCGAACCTTCTGTTTACCGTTCGAACGCGTTTACGAACGCTACACGAACGCGCACACACTGAACTGAGTCTGTCTTATCATATTCATGCATAATTGCCTCTTGGTTGATCTTTCTTGTGTTATATAGCCAACCGTATTATTTGTATTCCTGCATTTATCCATTCTATGTGTTTTTGGGATTGTATTCAAGCATGATTAGGCTGTTAGCATGTTATTTGGTTAATAGGTTCATGAGATAGTACTCAAGCATGATTATGTTGTTCTTAGTTTTCCATATCATAGGATTGAAATATGTTCATGAGATTGTCATGTGATGTTGCATGTTGTGATGAATTTGTTGATGTATGCATATGAATTTAGAAGCATGATATTTTTGGAAATAAATGTTATTTAAGCCTGATTAAATTATTACATAAATCCTTTTATTACAAGTGACATAAGTAAGGGACCATTCCGAACCCAACGGTTTGAGGTCTTCCCTTGCGAGGGGTGAGTGCGGCCTTAAATCTCATTTTCCCGGTTCACACCGGGTGGCGACTCCATTACTCTCCGGTTTAGTCCCCCGTGGCTACTCCGTACTCCCGACCGGGCCGCGAGCCTGGAACAGCATGCGTCGTCCAGTTTCTGTGTCCCACAATCAGCAATAAGAAAAGCAATAAGAAAATTATAAAAAGTTGAAATCACTGCCACTTCCCAATATCTCGGGGGGAGTTTCTTTATCCACATGATATAGCTTTGCTTTTCTTGCCATTTTCTTTCTTATTTTATTTAAAAAAATATTTATTTATAATTACAGCTATAATTAGAGTTTGTAGAAAATTCTGGTAGGGATTCATAACATAAATTTATCCCGAATAAAAATTTCAATCCGGAATTGAAATAATTTTTCGTTCCGAATAAAAAATCAGATCGAAATTTATATGATGAAAAAATTATAGAGAACTGTATTCTGCTTGCTTGCTTGCTTTCTTTTTGTTTTGAATTCTAATAGTAATTTATTTGTAAGGCTCGAATGCCAATAGTTACCTGAGTTGATTGCATGAATATTAATTAATTATTTTATAGCATGCATATAACTTTATGAGCACTAATCGTACAATAAACTTTTTGCAATGATTTTTGTTAATTAATATCCAAGAAATTAACCTAGCCAAGTGTAAACAAATTTTTCTTCCCTCAATTTATGAGGGTATTCCGTGTGCAATATTAACTGTTTCAGTTACAATCAGGAAGTCACCTTCCTCTGCTTAACTTTTAATTTCCTTAAAAAAAATGTCAATTAGAATTTTGTAAATAAAATGCATTTACTTTCTTTAATTTTCAATAATTATTGTCTTACTATTGATTTCATTCTTGATTACTTCAGGATCATTGGAGGTATTATCATTTGGCCTCTACTCGTGGAAAAATTCAATAATACAATAGTAGTATCACATCATATAGATAACAATGAAATAAGTCATGAATTTATTAATTAGTGATATCACATCTCATATATTTACGTAAAAAAAAATTAAAAAAATACTCGAACATGCCAGTGATTGCCTCAGCTAACGATATTGATGAGAGAGCTGGAGAGTAATTAATTTATTTTCCAATTAAAGCCCTAGTGCTGATCATATTTTAAAAATATCATATGGCCAATTAATAATAGAACTGTTGTCGTGATTTTGAAGTTACAATTACTGTGAAATAAAAAGTTTTATCAGTCAAATTATAAGCTTATAGATGTTTAGCAAACATGACTTTTAAAGTTATGTAATAAAACTCCTGTATAATAAATGAGAGAATGACACTTTTAGTTCCTCCAAGAAATTTTTAATATCTTATTTCATCTGAAAAGTTAAAAATTATAACATTAAAAAAAAAAAAACCCTAAGTTTAATATGTAAAAATTTCAAATAATCAACTTTTACGTGAAAAAAAGTCACATTTACCATATAGAAATTGATTTTCAAAAAATATTATAGATACTCCTCATTTTAAATGGAATAAATTAAAATTATCTTATTAATTTATATAACATATTTAACAAATTTCGGATTGAACATGACAGTTATATCCATGTTCACTTTTAATGATTCCGCCATCAGGTTTAACAACGGGAATAAATGAGTAAATAAAAATGGGATTGGCGGTAGGATTTCCAATGATTTCAAAAAAAAAAAGGGATAGTTTCTTTAAATTATACTCTTTTTTTTAGTAATCTTTAATTTATACTTGAGATACTAAGTTGGGTGAAGAAAAATTCGGTTGCTGTTTGAGTCACTTGAGAGGGGGGGGGGACTATAGTGAGTCTAGTGACTACTAGAGTAGAGTTGAGTCAAAAGGTATGGTATAGCGGAATTATGGAATGAAAGGCGGGGCCAATAAGACTGTAAATGGCGCTTCGTCTGAGTCCTGAGAACGGGAAGAACTGCGTCGAACTTGATCCATTTTGGTACGCAGGCAGCCAAGAAAACGGATCTTAATGCATTCCAACGAGTCAGAGGTGAGAGATAAAGCTGCTATAGATTCCCGAATCGAAGGGCTGCCTACACTGGTTGACCAGACGAGAGTTCCTTTTTATTTAATTGTATTCGCTCTATCTTGTTACCTCAAACTCCATCACCACCTCACTTAATCTCCCAAACCAAGCCCTAGGGGACTCTTTTAATCCATACAATGACTTCTTAAACCCGTCCTTTTCACTCAGTCTTTCCCTTAGCTCCGAAGCTAAAAGAGTAGAGGCGGCCCCAAAGTGCTGTTTACAGCCGGGTTCTTACCGATCTTGAAAAACTTCTGGAGCTCTGGGAGAAGGTTAAGCCGCCTTAAAGGACGCACTAGCGGCCGTTGAGCTCTTTCCCTCCTGACTATCTTTGTTTTCCTTCTTTGTTTTCCTACGCACTATCTTTGTGCGCGCGTGTATACGCGTAGGCGCGCACGCGCAGGTGCGGAAATGGTCTAATATATAGATGCTCCTGCCAGGAGCATATATATATTAGCAAGGGGGCTTTAGTCCCCGCTTCCCTCCTGCGTTCCTCCGGGGTTGTTAAGGGGGAATTCTAAATCAGTTTTCTGTCAGTCTTCTGATTTACAACTTCCCCTCAAGCAACTACCCCGTATGGACTCGCTATCGGTCGCGCAATGACCGAAGGCTTACAGCGAAGCAATGCGATCATTGTTACTTACGAGTTTTCATAGGAGCTACTCTTGAGCTCAGATGTTCCCGCGGGAAAGGCTATGCTAGGGCGTGTGGTCGACGCGTTGGGAGTACCTATTGATGGAAGAGGGGCTCTAAGCGATCACGAGCGAAGACGTGTCGAAGTGAAAGCCCCAGGGATTATTGAACGTAAATCTGTGCACGAGCCCATGCAAACGGGGTTAAAAGCGGTAGATAGTCTCGTTCCTATAGGCCGTGGTCAACGAGAACTTATAATCGGGGACCGACAAACAGGAAAAACAGCTATTGCTATCGATACCATATTAAACCAAAAGGAAATGAACTCAAGGGCCACCTCTGAGAGTGAGACATTGAGGAATTAATTTGCCTTTTGTGTGACCCAAATTACATGCAAAGAGCTTATTTGATGTGGACAGTAGAATATTCAAAGCTTTGTCAGATTTTATTTTCCTGATCTCTTGAAGAATTTGAATGACGCAATTAGGAGACAAAATCATTAGTAAAACTGATATTATAAAAATTACAACAATGGTTTTTGCCATATGAAATGTTAAATTGATATAAAAAGTTTAAAAGTTGGCAATTTGAAAATTTAATTGAATTCTAATTTTTAGATTGTATACGACTCTCTTGTGAAATTGATTTTTTTCAATGTTTTAAAAATTGGATCGGATCAACCGGTTCAACCGATCGAACCGAGAACTGACAGTGAGTTCGGTCTGATCAAAGATAAAATTCGGTCCAGAAAAAATCCGGTTAAATATGATAAAAACTGGCCAAAATCGGTGAACCGAATCGGACCGGTTTAAAATTTTTATTCTTATTTTTGTAAAAAATTTAATTGAAAAAAATTATTTATTACGTAAACCGATTTTGCCTTTTTTTGGACACGGTTCAACCGATCGAATCAGTGACCCATTAAACCTTTTGAATCACCGATTTAATTATCGGTTTGATTTTTTTTTTAGATTGTATAAATACTCCGATATGAAAAGTATCTCTTACAACCAAAATTTGTAACTATATAAATACGGAACCGGAATTTTAAATTGACAAAAATCATAATGAAGAAACTATAAATATGCATGAGTATGGTATAACATAAATTCTATAAAATTAAAGAGGTCAATGACGGAATACATCTGGAAGAACATATAAAATTTTAAAATTATATCAAAGACATGTAATATATGAAATTACCTATAAGCATACTTAAACAACAACAATTTCTATATCCAAGTGGGGATGAATTGAGTAATGGCCTGAATATATTGAAATAAAAATTCTTGCCGATTTTACGCTACCAAACTAGTAGCTTTGCCAATTTAGCTTATCAATCAATTTCTCAATCACAATATATTAATAATATGTAAGTCACTAAAGAATATGCAAATATAAAATAAACTTGTGATAATTAAAAGAGTTAAGGGTTAGAGAAATTGACAACGGTGATTTATAATGGTTCGGCCAATAATACCTACATCCACTCCTCCAGGACGCGCTTGAAGTTTTCCATAGAGCTTTCCACAACTTACACCATGAGTTTTTCGTGGCTTACTCACAACCATGAGTTTTGTCCTCTAGGTTCACTTCAAACCTTTACACAAGAGTTTTCTAATGGCTCACTCTCAAACCTTTACAATGAGTTCTGTTCCTAGGCTCACTCACAACTTTTACAATAATCACCATTTTGAGTAAGCCCACTCACAAAGAGATTTCCTAACCATGAGTATTTGAATATGAAGATTTAAGTACAACTTGGGAACACACGAAATATAAAGAAAATTAGGATTGTGAGTTGCTAATTCAAGTAAACTAAGCTCTCTAAATGATAAGAAGATGTACGTATGTAGTGAGCTTATGAAATGAAGAGAGTAAATAATCAAGAAGATTTGTTTCTCTTTTTATTTTTGCCTTAAAGAAAAATGTATGAAGATTGAAGAAGCTTGACAAAAATGAAATTGTGTCTCAATTTATAGTGAAGATCAAACATTGCCCTTACTCTCTGTCTCAGACCGGTATGTTAGTCTTAGAGGTCGGTATGCTGGTCTCAAAGGCTGGTATGTCGGTCTGCCAATGCTTAACAACTATATTACCGTTGAAGATTAAAACACAATATCGAATTATTGACCGATATAGGGACCGTGCAAATCTACCTAAGGCATACCAGGGTCATCAGTATGCCAGTGTGGGTGACCGGTATGCCGGTCTCAGTGTAGAAAATACAGGATTTGAATATTGAAAATATTTTTCATATGACCCTAATACATATAAATGAACGTGCATATGTCATATGAGCTTAAAGACTTAAATTATTAACTCACTTACAAAGAGAGCCTTAAGCAAAGATTACACAAGATTTTCTTCAATAAGCGCTTAAGTATTCACATTCATTATGATATTTGCGACCAATTGCTTCGACATCTTTTTATAACGTCTCGTTAATGTGCGTCAAAGTCTTTTAGTGTTGCATCATCAAAATCCATCATAAGAATATATCGCTAACAATCTCCCTCTTTTTAATGATGACAATATTTAAAACTTGTGAGCTTGAGAGTTCCAAATTTGTTGATGATTATGGCTCCCCATCAATATTAGCTCCCCCCCCAATATGAGATTCTCTTCCATATATTTCTATAAAACTTAGACAAATACATGGGTATAAATTTGCTACCCCCTTAGTATAAGAGTGGAGGTAGCATAAATTTAATCTCATTATATGATTTCTCCCCTTTGACATTATAAAAAATGATGGAGAAATAAAAATTAAGCTATATGATATACCAATCAATATGTGCACAAAACATATTAAAGTTCATAAACATGCACACTTAGCATTTTCCATACAATTCTCCCATTTTGTCATACAATTTAAAATTCATGAATCAATCATCAAAATCATTCAAATTAAGCAAATATCCATGCATTTCATTTTCAACCAATAAAGATCGATGACAAGGCATATCCAATCTAACAATTCAAAAGGATCATGAATGCAATAAGTCCAATATGATGCCAATTGATACTAATTGAGATTTATGATTAAGCATAAATTGATCCCAATAGACCAATTTAAAATCAAATTGCCTAATCACTAGTATGTTTCACAATCAAGTCCAATTTACCAATTGAAATTTACATACTTATATAAGTTGGAGGAAACAAGATCAATATTTCCGTAAACATGGATTTTTATCTTTTACCATTGTCATTTAGTGACAAATCCACCAATCAAAAAATTCATTCATTTATTAGGAAGAATTGTGACGTTATTCTTTTTGAGCTATTTCCTCATTTTGTTAAGTTTTTAGGATAATTTGCATTTCTCATTAAGATTCACTCTCAAAACTTTACTAACAATATCATTTAAGCACATTTTGGTATCCAAACTTTCTTGGGTCATTGAGGGTTAGTTTTAGTTCCTCATGCATTCACTTTTATATTTTTGTATATGCAATCAAATATTTTATGTCATTTCCTATTGCATGCATGATATGTGATATTTGCATCACTAGTAACATGTGCTTGAAAAGTGGATGTCTTAACAAAAATTTTATTTCAAAAACTTCATTTTGATGTAAGGCTTTGACCGGCGTAAACACACACGTGTAACGCAAGCGAACGTATCGTTCAAGTAGTATAAAAATATCGATCCCACGAGGACTTAATATCTAAACTATTAATTATATGAGGTCAAATGATTACTAATATCTAACAAGTTGATTGATTGATTTGAAATGGTGACGATTCTAAATTTAAAAGCAAGTAAATAAAATTGTCGAAAATAGGTGTAGGAACACAGAACCTGGGCGACGCCGTTCCTAGGCTCGCGGCCTAGTTGGGAAGTACTAAATAACATGGAGTCGCCACCCGGTGTGAACCGGGACAAAGATTTAAGGCCGCACTCACCCCTCGCAAGGGAAGACCTCAAACCGTTGGGTTCAGAATGGTCCCTTACTTATGTCACTTGTAATGAAAGGATTTATGTAATAATTTAATCAAGCTTAAGTAACACTTATTTCCAAGAGTATCATGCTTCTAAATTCTCATATGCAAAATAAAACTTATGTACACATTTCACATATATCTCACATTTAAAATTGCATGCTTAACATATATCAAAATAGCAACGAACATACAACTTCATTTGCATATCACATTCAGGAAAACACAAGCACACATATTAACCATACAAGCACACATATGGGCACTTTTCCAAGCGGTACGTGGAATTGTATCCCAAGTACAGACCACACTACCGTCCATTCGGAATCGGCTACATAATTTACGTCTGGGTTTCCATCCGATATACCGCAAGAAATAATACTCCAAAGTCATCATGGCATAGGCATATGAATCGTAATGCGATAAATCAAGACTAAGGCAAACGACGCAACTAATGGAATAAACATGCTTTTCATTATTATGTGCACAAAGATAAGAATGACTATGTGTGGTTCCATAAAAAATCACCTAAGAAACAATTATATGTGGCATGTGATGAATATGTCTCAGTTCAGTGTGTTCGCGTTCGTGTAGCGTTCGTAAACGCGTTCGAACGGAAATGAAACAGAATGCTCACGTTCGTATGGCGTTTGTTAACGCGTTCGAACGGAAATGAGACCTGATGCATGATAAGGCAAAATGTATGCGCGTTCGAGTTGCGTTCGTAAACACGTTCGAACGAGAACATACCTGATGCATGAAATGGGACGCAATATATAAACAATAAAATAAAGGGGCGCGGCGAAGTACTGCCGTAAAGGTGGCCTTTTGGGGCTCTTGGTCTCTCAAAGAGAGGACCTTTAGACCAACATACTAAGCCCATGCGCGTCACATCACACAAAAATAGAGCCAATCATATCAAAACCAAGTATGCCCGATTGAACACATCTTACATCCAATCCGAACACACATCAACCGGCGCGGCAAAGCATCGTGGTAACGGGTTTTAACCCCTCCCCATAAGGGATCTTTCATTCCACTTACTAAGCCCATGCGCTTGATTGAACCATGCATAAAACATAAAATCAATAATATCAAACTAAGTATGCCCGATTGAACGTATCTCGCATCCAACCGAACACACATCAACCGGCGCGGCGAAGTAGTGTCACAAAGGTGGCCTTTTCGGCTATTTGTCTCTCAAATGGAGGACCTTTGGACTAACTCACTAAGCCCATGCGCTTGATTGAATCATGCATAAATAAACAACATACAGAATTCAAGTGACGAAAAATAAACAAACCAAAGCAACACAAGGCAAAAGATAGTGCCGTTTACTCAAGCGGTATGTGGAGTTGTGTCCCGAGTACAGATCATATTACCGTCCATTCGGAATCGGCTATGAAATTTATGTCCGGGTTTCCATCCGATATACCGCGAGAGTTAACACATTCCTCATTCATCCCATACTCACAACACACATCATACATAAACAGGATTCAACGAATAAGTAAAATATATAATCCAAAATAAACAACAACAAAAATCACGTAGAGATGGGTGTGAAAAGTACCCTCAGGTCTAACCTTTTAAGCCGTCTCTCGGACTCGCATTTCACGAAGATCGGAAGGGGTAAAGCTCCGCAACTTTTCTGGTTCACTGGTTCAGCGTCCTAGCTCACTGCTTTGCTTGCGGTTCGAACTCCGTTCTGCTCCTATTCGGCCTCTGTCTTGCTGCTCACTGCACGGGCCACCTGTTTTAACGTTTTCAATGAACTATTCCAAGTTTGTGTGGGTTCTTAGTGCAGTTGTATGTGATTATTTTTAAGATTATCTATGCAGTTTTTATGTTACTATTTTTTAAGGATTTGGGCTGCTGTTTTAAGGTAATTCAGGGGCTGTTTTAGTGGTTGTAAGGGCTGTATGGGGGGATGTGTTGGCTACAGAAATTCGGCTATGGAGGGGTGCAAGGGAGATGGTGTTCACGGCTAAGGGGGATGAGATGGAGAGAAAATTTTTCTGTCTTGATTTCTTGCTTTGGCCGTGAGTCTTGGTGTGTTTCTAGGGCTTGGGCGTGACTTAGGTTGTGTGAAGGAGAGGAATGGCTTTGGTTAGGGGTTGTTTATATAGAGAAGGGTTAGGGCTTCACCTTGTCTCACAAGGAAGGGATTTGGTGCATTCAATAAGGATATGATTTAGTGCTAGGTAAGGAAAGCAATGGATTTGATTGGGGGACATGTCTTGGCTAGATTAGGAATACAATATATTTGATTGGTTAGGATTAGGCATTTAATTTGTTAGATTAGGAAGTCAATATTTTTAATTTGTTATGATTGATTTTAATTAGGTATATCATCTTTTTAATTTAGGTATATAATATATTTTATTTAATTGGTAAATGGTTTAAATACTTTATTTAATGTTTAATATTTAAATTAATATTTATTTATTTAATTTGGGATGTGTTTTATGGGCTTTGGGGAGCTAAATGGGCTGGGTGTGAGGCTAGCAGCAAAACCAGAATTACCGACACCGTTCGAACGCTTCTTCGAACGCGACACGAACACCCGCAATCTGTTTTCTGTTCGAACGAAGTAGCGAACGCAGCACTAACGAAGACAATGAGCTTGTTTATTCTGAATTTCCCCTTCCGATATCCGTTTCCCGCGGCTTTCGTGACTCAAAAGGTAGTGCCTCCAAATGAGGCTCATCATCGGGTTTCACATGCGAAAATGCAATGCCTACAATAGGTTTTAAGAAAATTCAATATTAAAAACTATCTAGGGTTGTGATGTCTTCCAATATCATTTTAAAGATGAAGTGGTTATCTTAAAGTTGGGTAATATATTGATTTATTAACCTGGAACACTAAATTATGTGTAAGCCTATGTCGATGGTCAGACACAAATACCCAGTTTAACCCAATTGAACCATATGTCTATGTCAACCAAATTATCTGGATTCATTAAGTTTAAGTTCCAATTATGGCTACCCCCGCCCGACAGGTATATTCCTATCCTGTAAGGAAATCTATTAAAGGGTTATCTATCCTCAAGGAAGATCGTGGGCTATTGAGTCTAAGGCTGAACCCTAAAATACCTATGTCTAGTTCATTTTAGATTTACCAGATCAATTTTATTAATGGCCAGTTAATGAAAAAGCATTAAGATTAAGACTCAATAAATAAATCTTTATATTACCCAAGCTATAATCTAACCCCTTATAAACCGGTGATATTGGATTTCATCACAACCCCAGATAACTGACTTAGTTACGACACATATTTACGGGTAGTAAAAAAAACTTAAATAAAATAAAAGACATAAAGTAAAATACTGAAAATTAAATACTGAAAAGTAAATGCTGAAAGTAAATGCTGAAATTAAATACTGAAAATTAAATGCTGAAAGTAAATTACTGAAAGTAAATTGTTGAAAAGTAAATTGATGAAAAGTAAATTGCTGAAAGTAAATTACTGAAAAGTAAAAACTGAAAATTAAAGAAAGAAAAATATTGTGCGTAAAAGTAAATTGCGGAAAGTAAAAACTGAAAAGTAAAGAAAAGAAAGTGCGAAAGCGGAAATTAATTACTGAAAGCTGTAAATAAACAAACAAGATACAATCTTCTTAGTATTCTTAAGGAATTCCTTAGAAGAAAGCATGAATTTTACAAATGAAATGGCTTGGTATTTATAGGCAAAATTTTGCCTCCATCAAATCATCCACCAAATCAATATTAATTGCTCTACTAATTGCTCCACTAATTGCTCCACCAAATCCATTATTAATTGCTCCACTAATCTCTTATCATGTTTGGTGATGATTTGATAATTTTTATTATTTATTTATTAATTTATTTTTTTTGCTTTTGTGATTGAAAGTGATTGAAAGTGACTTTAATAATACACACAACACTCTTCTGGATGGTTCATCAATTTCGGGCATGAAATAGTCATAATTCGAAATTATTTTGTCTTTCAAAGCTGTAGATCTTTGAGTCTTCTTTAATCTGGAACTTGAATCAGCTCAATCCGATATCGGAGTAAAAAGTTATGCCCAATATACGACAGATGCGCAAAACTGGAATTTCCAAAACTGCACTTCGTCAAAAACGCCCTTTCAAGTTTCCAATCTCCAAAATTAAAATATCAAGTCCAATAATTGCCCTTATTTGACCCATATTTCGTCCTAAATGATTTCATTGAGATCCGATATTATTTTATCTGCAAAATAAACTAAAACACATCAAAACGTTAATCAAACCCGAGAAACTAAACAAAATATTAAGTTAAAGGGGCGGTAAATATTGATATATTTTCCGCTCATCACACCCCCAAACCTAACATTTTGCTAGTCCTCGAGCAAAACAATAAAATAAAATACAAGAAACAATTAAAATTAAACTAAGCCATTTTCGTAGGGATCACAGTTGCATTTAGCATATGCAACAAGCCTTTAAACCCCTATGTGTCCCTAGTGGACGAGTTATAGTCTCGTGAGGGCTTACAGCAACGATACACACAAACGTTTTACAAAAGTAAAAAGGTAGTGAAACTAATGCACACAAAAGCAAAAAGACAAGAGAAAAGAGAATAAAGAAGTTAGTGACTAATCAGATGAAACTTCTACTCTAAGTCAATAGTTGTTTTGTTTCATTCTAAATTACCGAATAAGTAAATTCTCTGATTATTTTTACCATTCTCCATATACACAGTCGACAAAATATTAATCAACTCATTTTTGCCCACAACAGTCACAAGTGTAGTTGATAAGAGAGTAATATTTTTGTCCTTAAGTTTTATCAGAATTCACATATTTTTTCAGCAATGGAATAATTTTTCTGATTTTTTTTCTTTGATTTTTGATTTTTTTTTATATACAATACCTTCCGTCTATGTAGCGAGCTTTGGGCCGGTGGCTCCCAAACCAGTTGGCTTTAGGGCACCAGGTGTTAAGACACCCCTACGGACTTAATTACTCAGACTTCATATATATATATATTTTTGCAGCATCTTTGATCCATGTAACGAGCTTTGGGCCAGTGACTCCCAAACCAGTTGATTTTAGGGCACTAGGTGTTAAAACACCCTTACAGACTTAATAACTCGGATCTCAGACGTTTTTTTTTATTCCATTGCTTTTTGAGATGTTTCCTCCAATTAAACTAGAGCACTGAATATTACAAACTTTTCAATTTTAGCTCATGTCCGTATGTTTCTATGTATGTTGATAATACCTGTCAACTGAGCATAATGCGATCGAGCGCATGGGCTTAGTAAGTGCGATGAGAGGTCCTCTAATTGAAGAGGTTAAAATCCTTTACCACGATGCTTCGCCGCGCCTCGCATTGTGCTATTTGCCTTTTATGTATTGCGTCCCATTTCATGCATCAGGTCTGTTCCCGTTCGAACGCGTTTACGAACGCAACTCGAACGCGCATGCATTTTGCCTTATCATGCATCAGGTCTCATTTCTGTTCGAACGCGTTCACGAACGCCATACGAACGTGAGCATTCTGTTTCATTTCCGTTCGAATGCGTTAACGAACGCCATACGGACGTGAGCATTCTGTTTCACTTCCGTTCGAACGCATTTACGAACGCTACTCGAACGAGAACCTTCTGTTTACCGTTCGAACGCGTCTACGAACGCTGCACGAACGCCCACGGTAAACAGGTCCTCTTGCATCACATTACGACATGTCCATCTTATCACATAGTTACCTTTTTTACGTTATGCATTTGAATTACCTCTCTAGTTGTCTATTTCTGTTATGCGCTTAAATATCTTTTCTCAATATGCATGCTTGTAAGAATGCTATTTGTTTGCGCTTCTGTGTCCACCAATGCGTTCATTAACTTGTATGCTTGCCGTATGATAATCCTTATGTATGCAAATTGAGACATAGATTACATGCAAATAGGCTGTATGCAAATTCGAATATGTGTTACATATAAATTTAGATGAACTTGTTGATGTATGTATGTGAATTTAGAAGCATGATATTCTTGGAAATAAGTGTTACTTAAGCCTGATTAAATTATTATATAAATCCTTTCATTACAAGTGGCATAAGTAAGGGACCATTCCGAACCCAACGGTTTGAGGTCTTCCCTTGCGAGGGGTGAGTGCGGCCTTAAATCTCATTTTCCCGGTTCACACCGGGTGGCGACTCCATTATTCTCCGGTTTAGTCCCCCGCGGGCTACTCCGTACTCCCAACTAGGCCGCGAGCCTAGGACAGCATGCGTCGCCCAGTTTCTGTGTTCCCACAGTCTGGCGACTCCACTGGGGATAGAGAATCGGCCCCGAAATTATGTCTTGTAATGTTTGGATTTATGTTCTAATTGACCGTGTCTATAGTGGATGAAATGGGGGTTTAATCAAAGGCATTTTGAGGCTAGGTAATGGTTTGGTGTCTTCCTTCACTCACTACCTTTCTAGAAGGAAAAGTTGTGAAGGCACCTAGATAGCCATCTACTCGTAGCCTATTGTGATGGACTAATTTGGAGGACTCGTTGTTTATTCCTGACACCAAGCGATAAGAGCCTAAGAGGCTTGGGTATTTAAGTGAGCCTCGCTCCACCTTCCCTCTGGGGAATCTACAACGGGAAATCCATTTGACAGTCCGTCACACACCATAGCTCATTGGCACGTACCTTAGTATATAAAAAAGGGTGCGCTCACTTGGTCGCTCGAACCCTTGAGTGGGGAGACCTAGTTGTGGGCCATCCTTCGCCGGTGAGAGCCTTTGTCTATACTCTTGCTAACCCACCCATAGACCGGGTTGGCTAAAGTAACAATTATTTCCTTGAGTATGTGCTTGTGGACCATCCTCATTTGGATGCAGTTGGACTATTGTCAGAAATGCGGACTTGCTTGGCCATTTAAACTGGGGCGAGTTCGTACCTTATGACTATTAGGCTCAAAGCTTCTGAAATTTTGATGGGCCATTATGTAGAAATTATTACGTTATGTTTGCATTATCCTTCTTCTATGTTTATGTTTGGGAACATCGTCGTTTGGATCCACTTGGACCACTTGTCATGGGATATGGGCTTGTTGGGCCATTTAAACTGGGACAAGAACGTATTTCATGACGACTGAGCCAAAGGCGTCTAAGTGTTGATGGGCCACTTTGTGTTTGTGATCGGAATATTACCATTTGGATTTAGTTGGGCTCCTTGTCATGAGATGTGAACTCGTTGGGCCATTTAAACTGGGATGAGTTCACTCCTATGACAATTAGCCCGAAAGATTCTAAAATGATAACGGGCCGATTTGTTTGAAAATTTTAATTGATTTAGTATGTTATATATGTTACATGCATCTCATGCACCTCATACATACATACATATATCATGTTAACACCATCTATGTTTCAAAAAGACATCATAGATACCGTTTGGGTTAGAGAAGGGACAAGACTCACTAAAAGAACAAGTATGAGTGAATCCGATAATGAGGTGTCCCGTATGGATCAGTTAGAGAACGGTCTCGCCAAGATCACTGAACAGTTGCAGGCTTTGACTACTGCTGTGGCTGGCATAGCCGGGTCTCGTGCTGGGGGTAGTTCTGGGGATGTGAGACAAGAGGAACCTCCGAACAGATTGGGGGATGATATCCCCACTTTTGATGATGATATGGCAGAGTATGCAGCAGGCAGAGTATCTGGGTCTCAGGCAGAGTTACAGAAACTTCGGGATCAGGTTGAGTCAGTTACCCGCAAGATGAGGGGTAAGAATGAGGATTTGCTGGATTATGACACACTGACTTTCGAGGAACAGTTGCCGGCACAGTTCAAGATGCCTGATATGGCTAAGTTTAACGGGAATGGGGATCCGAGGGTGCATCTCCGACAGTTTGTATCAGTCATGAGTTCAGTTGGCCTATCTCAGCGCCAAGTGCAGAAGATGTTTGGAATGTCACTTGAAGGAGCTCCCGTGGTGTGGTACCACAGTTTGGAGAAGAAAGTGAAGGAAGATTAGAGGGAGTTGGCTGATGCCTTCCTGAAACAGTATGTCACTGACCTAGAGATCGATCTGTCACTTCGTGATCTGGAGAATGTTA
>SKCR01011135.1:0-21202 GCA_019454045.1 Zanthoxylum bungeanum | reverse complement strand
CGACGCTAAAAGTGGTTTTCGTCGACATTTTATCGTCCATTGTTGGCGTCTAATTTTTTCGACGCTAAATATCATTTGCGTCGAAATAGTAAGTTATGGCGTCGAAACAATTCGACGCTAAATGGTCTAATTCTTGTAGTGATTACCTTAAGATGAAAAATCTATAAGGATCTTGTCATGTATATCTTAGAAAGATCAGATAATGACTACATAGCTCATGCTACTTATATTACTGGAAAGATGAGCAGTGATGCGGAGGTCTGCCAGCTGCTCTGAATATAATTGCTAATTCGGCCATCTTCGAATTAGCGAAGAATACGAACGACCTTTCTGAACTATATAAGTTGAGGTCTTCATATATGTAGGGGTGGCAAAACGAATAAACAAATCGAATTCGTGACAAATAATAAACGAATCGAATCATAATGTACTAAATTCGAATTCGATTCGTTTATTAAACGAATCCTGATATTAGGATTCGGATTCGATTCGTTTAATAAACGAATATTCGTATTCGATTCGTTTATTCGTTTAAATAAAATTCGAATTTCGAATATTCGTATTCAATTCGTTTAATCAAAATTAAAATATTAAATACAAAATCAATAACATATTCATTGTTATAAATTAAAAATAAAGGCTCCCATTCAGAATTCAAATTATATATTATTTCATAATAATAATTAAAATCCATTACAATATTATTGCAACATTTTCCTCTCATCTCTATTAAAAGAATGTTAAATAGACATGAAAACAAATAAGCATGGCACTAGACCCGGCGGCGGTTCGGTTCCGGTTCGGAACCGAACCGAACCGGCCGGTTTTCGGTTCCACGAGTGTGGAACCGGAACCGAACCGGTTGGTTCCGGTTCGGTTCGGTTCTATTTTTTTTTAATTAATTAAAAAAAATGAGAGGAATCAAAGCTTAAATAAAAAAAAATTATTAATTAAAAAAAATGAGATTAAATTTATAAATAAAAAAAATTTATTACATTGAAGAGCTTGAGCTTAAATTTTTAAAAATTTAAGTTGCCTACGTATCCTCCAAGGGTGAGAGGAATCAAAGCTCACGTAGTTTCATTACAAGTTTAAGACATATCCCCTTTGTAAATTATAATTTTACAATTATCAATCATCATTATCAGTTGATCATTCGGCTCCGGTTCCGCTTGCACTTGTTGCAGAAGCATTATCGAACAAATCTTCAAAATCATCGGGGGCATCTTCTTGTTGTCTCAGATCAGCTCGAGTCCAATCATCCACACAAGCTGTTGCTTCTAGAGTGTTTGGATGTAATGAAGATCGCCTAGCTTCCAATATATTACCTCCCAAGCTGAAGGCTTGCTCAACCGCAACGGTGGAAATAGGTGCTGCCAAGATCTCTTTAGCAATAATAGATAAAACATGATATATATTTTGATGCTGGTTCCACCATTCAAGGATTTTAAAATTTTTACTGCATAAACTTTCATTAGAAAACTCAAAATTTGTAGATAAATAATTATCTAATTCAGGATTATTAGTTGTCGTATCCCTAGATTTTTTATTTCGTTGCAATAACCAACGATCCCCTACACTAAGTCTTGTTTGAATTACTGGTTCGCTACTACTAGATTGACCTAATGTTCCTAAGTTATATCTTACAATATAATCATTAAATAAAATAATTAAATCACTTCTTAATTTCGTCATTATGCTCGTAATATCAATGTCATCTAATATTCCTAAATAACCATAGTAAGCTTGTAAACCACCATTCAAACCTTCTAATTTAAATCTAGGATCAAAAACAGCAGCAATAAGATAAAGTAAAAGAATTTCTCTAAAATAATACAACCATTTTACCTTCATAACAGTAATGGCTTCGAGCAATTGACACTAGGGCCGTGATTGTGCACTGACACTAGGGCCGCTCTCTTGGGTTGGCATATTTGACATTATGTTCTCGGATGAGCTTGCCATTTTTTTTTTGAGATATTAGGAAGAAAAATAAGAAAATTGAATAATTGCGATGCGAATGATAACAAATTAACAACTAAATAAATTGAGATTGAGAATAAGAATATAAGAGAATTGTATTGAAGTAAGATTGAGAATAAGAGAATTATAGAAAATGAGAGAGTTGAGAATTTGGTGTGATGAAATTATGAAAAATGAATCCTATTATAGAATTTTAGAATTTTTTTGATACCAAAAATGCCCCTAAATATAACCGTTTTATTACCGTTATTAGGGGTACATTAGTAATTTTTATTTTATATAATAAAAATATTTTTTTTAATTATTTTTTTTTGGCAAGGAGCCGTTTGGCAGGGAGCCAAACGGCTCCCTGCATCCCCCAACGGCTACTAGCCGTTGGGGGGGCCGTAGGGTTCCTGTTGGAACCCTACGGTTCCAACAGGAACCCGACGGTTCCAACCGGAACCGTTCGGTTCCGGTTGGAACCGTCCGAACCGGTGGAACCGTACGATTCCACCGATTCGAGTTAGGGTGGAACCCCAACCGAACCGGTCCAATTCCGGTTCGGTTCCGGTTCGGAACCGGAACCGTGGCCGGGTCTACATAGCACTAAAACTGGAAATTTTCTGAGGAAAAAAAGTAGGCATCACTTCCATAATTCTTCCATTGGGATCCCACGTTCACAAGCAACATCACACCACTGCTTCATTTTCTGCACTGTAGCTCTAGCATTGAGATCTAAGTTCACAATCGATGAAAGTTTCCACACAAGAACTTAGAACTAAGACCAAATTACAAATAAAAACTTTCATCATAAATTAATAAAGCCATAAGATAAAAGTACAAGTTTCTCACCATTGATAAAATTTCTATAGGCTGGTGTAACTCAAAACTGATAAAATCAATCAAGAAGTAGCATAGAACACACCTGCAAAAGCTTTTATTTTATTAGACAAACAAAGAAAACAATTTATGAGGCCAAAATCACCCAACAAATCACAAAATAAAAATAACCCAGAAAGGGAAAACAAGACTTGAGAAGCAGAAGAGAGAGAGAGATTTTAATGTATGCTAAAATTAGGAAAGTGGGTTTGTTGCTGAATTTGTTTTCAATTTCATAGATGTTATGAGAGCCCACCATGCATTTTCAAAGTCTCTATCGATTCTAACTTGAATCGGCTTTGTCAAGTACCCATCAAGGGTCGAAGTGGACGGTCACACTGAACACATCAGCAAAGGCAGCAGAGTCCTTGTTGTGGGGGAGAAGAGAGGCAGCGGCTGAGAGTGAGAGAGAATTTAGGTCAAGTTTTAAGTTTAGAATTTTTCTTTATATAGTAAACTTTTTAGGTTATAGATAATTACTAAAATATCCTTCTTCTTAAACACTTTAGTTAAAAGTTATAATGATTAATTTGTAATTTAATTAAACGGATATTAAACGAATTCGATTCAGATTCGATTCGTTTATGATTCGTTTAATAAACGAATTTTAAACGAATAAACGAATTGAATCTGTTTTTCCAAACTCATATTTACTTTAAAGCGAATCGAATCGAACGAATAAATGAATCCTGACCCAAATTGCCACCCCTACATATATGTTTAATAATCCCTCCGTCGTAGGCTATCCGAGTTGTGCTCAGAAAATATAGATTACACTGTCAAGTTTTTGATGCACACATCTCCTGTCGATATGTGCATGATTCTTCACAACTGATGTGATCCACCATAGGTGGTCGACTTTGGCCAAAGTTTTAGAAATCGCGACTTACTTACATGGATACCTAAACCCATTGTGGTACACTACGGGCCGACATATCCTATCTTGCTTCGCACTTGATTACTGAGTGCATCAGTTCACATCCAACGAACATCTAGAGGCCATACCATTAAGGTTTATGACATATATGGAATTAAAGTATGGAGAATCTCACACAAAATCAATATTTTCCTATAGTTATAGGATTACATATGCTACTCGATTCGAGAAGATTACTATTGATGGTGGTGTGTACTTTCAAGTATTAGGAATCACTTGTGAGTCATTCGGTATTCGGTCCAATCAATACCCACACGTCTACGAGTTTTCAAAACTCATGGTACATCGAGTTAAACTATTGGAACTTCAATTCCAATATACGACATGTGCTAGTCTTATAGATTATAGGAATTCGACCTTATTCCAAAACCCACGACTATGAATATTTACGTTAAGAATAGTTTACAATAGTAATATTTATCCCAATGTCGGACCACCTAATGTCCAGTATTACTATAAAATTGGTCGATGTCATTCTTAGCATATCTATACATCAATCTAATACGCATAATGACAATATTATTAATAAGGTATGAAATGAAAATGTAGTTATATTACTAATAAATAATAAATGTACAATTAGGATTGATACTACAAACACCAACTCCAACAACTTAGTTATTTAATAAGTCTTGAAAATTTTTGTTTGGGGAATTACACTCTTGAATTCTGATACTTGGAACAAGTTTGTGTGTGTGAGAATCAAAATATGAAGATTTTTTTAAAGGAGCCTTAATCATACCAAAGCTGCACAAAGTGCAGGTGACCGATAAAGAAGGACGTTGGGAAGGCAACCTAAATTCAGCTTTACAGAAAATGTTCAAAGAAATGCTACGTGTTATTTGATTTGCTTAAATTGCTCATACATTGCCAATGTATGTGGATTTAAAGACCATAATTTGAGTTACATGTGTCTTTTTTCGACCCCTAATATATTGATTCGATGCTATCAAGAATATGCATATGTTTTTGACTCGTTATGTCAGTTTGCCTCAGCAGATCATCCCTAAATTATTTTTTTAAACACTATAAGAACATGACTCCTTAGCAACTCCATAGTCTCCAGCAACGCAAAACGTTTAGTGACACCGAATGGCGACACAAAACTCCGAAGCTAAAAATAATATTTTACAATTCTAAAAGTTAACTCATAGCAACAAAATTTTAACTCTTACCGTCACTTTTAGCGACGCCAATTTGGTGACGCTAAAAGTTAAATTTTTAAAAAATAATTAATATTCATTATAATTTACAATAATTTATTTTTAATTTATAGTAACTTATTTTCTTAAATTCTAATATATTTATTTATAAATTGTTACAAATAATAATATATTTATTAAAAATTTATCAAAAAAAAAATTATTGATATTAAACATAAATTACAAAATTATTACTTTAAACAAAAATAAAATGATAAATTACATATATGAAATATTTAAATATAAAATTAATGTTATTTATCCTCATCTTCATTAATGTTCTTCATCTTCATCTTTATCTTTATCTTTATCTTCAATTTCTTCAATCTTAACTTTCATCATCTCATGTTCATTTTCATTATCTTCATCTTATTTTTCTATAAACAAAAATAAAATAAAAATATAAGATGTTAACATAAAACACAAAAATGAAACAATAAAACTAAGAAAAAATGAATAGGAGAGAAAATAGAGAGAATGAGTATAAATGAAGGAAAACGAATATTTATTGAAAAATATGATTTTTAGCATTGCCAAAATTTGACGTCGCTAAAGGTTTTCACTAGTGGGAATATTTGCTAATTTTAGCATCTAAAAGTCAAATTAAAAATAATGGTTTTTCTTAACATTTAGTGTCGTCAATTTATAAGTGATGCCAAAAGTCAAAGGTTTTTAGCAACATCAAAATTTTGGTGATGCTAAAATCAAAATAGAAAATAATAATAATTTTTATTGGTTTTTATAGGCAATGCTAGAAGTCAAATTAAAAAACATTTATGAATTTTTTTGACTTGTTAGCGCCGCCACTAAATTGGCAATGCTAAATCATACTTTCTGCTTCGTCAAATTTTGGTGATACTAAAAATCATGACATTAGGCATCGTAAAAATTGGCGACGTGAAAAGTACCTTTTGCGACATCGTTTGTTACGACGCTAAAAAATTGGATACTTAACACCATTTTTCTTGTAGTGAAATGCCTCTAATCAGAAATTCCCTTTCTTATTTTCCGGATTTGTTTGTTTTAATTGAAGAAACAGATTTAATTTTGTATTCTTTCTTTTTTTTTTTATGATATTATGATATTTTAATAATTCAAATCACCCTAATCTAATAATTTCACATTATTTAGGGTTTTAATATAAAAAAGTGTCAAAACATTATTTTTTTTTCTCTTATTAAATAAAATCACATTATTCGAAACTTTGTTCTTTTTACATTCTCTGTCTGTCAGCTTAGTTTATCTTTTCTTTTTGTGTAATGGATTCCGTGGAACCAAGTTTTTGAGACTCCCAATTTCCACATTTGAAAGAAAAATGGCGTATCCAAGAACTGCCAGTCAGCATCTTCAACAATTTAACAAACTAGAAAAGGCTAGAAGTAAGTAATTGTGATTCATTAGGAGATGAAGATCTAAATGTTTGAAGAAAAGATTAGAATGCAGTAACTTAGCACATCTGTTGGTATCTTGAACAAGACGCATGGAGGAAGAAAAAGTTGATTGGAAATGAAAGGAGCTAAGCCAATATGAGTGTGTTTGGAAGATTTTCGTAAAAAGTAAAGTTCAAATTTTTATTTTTTTTTATTTTTTTTACAAATGGTGTTCAAAGAATCATTTATACGTGGGACTTCCACAGTTCCACGTCAACTTTATTTAAAGTTTAGAAGCCTGGGATACCAAAAAAAGACTGGAGACCCAGGGGTTTCTTCAGTTAGTCCAACTGTAACTCCTCCAGTCAAGCTCATTGCCTCGATACCCTTTGACTGGGAGGAAAAGCCTGGAACGCCATTACTCTATTTCTCGCAGCCAGCAGTACTTCCAAACGTACCAGAAAAGCTCTTAGCCTTGCCACCACCTCCAGTGTGCTCACAGGGCAATTATGGTGATGATTATGACAATGATGAGGACAGTGATGATGATCGTGATGAAAGAAATGGATCATTTGATTTCGATACAGATGATTCGTTCAGCTCAGCTCCCTCTCTCCTTGCAAACTGTCTTGTACCATCAGTAGCTATTTCCTCTGCTGTTCCAGTGGGGAGATCTTTCTCGAGTGATAACACAAGTGATGAATTGGGGATACCTTCATCGCCAACTTCCCAAGTAGAAAGCAGTACAAGCAGCTATGCTACTGGTACTTCCAGCCTTGTGGGGACTTCTTTCTTGCAATGCCTCTTTCCTTTGCTCCCACCCAAATCCAGTTTCCTTGAAAAGGCTGGGTACTCCAAGAAGGAATCTGTTGTTCTACAAGAGGTGAATAGCACATATTTTGATCGTGAAGGCAATAGCACTGTCATTATAAGGAGGCCAACAACACTTGGAGAGCTGATAATGATGAGTCGCAGGACGAGTTACCAGAGAAAAGCTGTTCAACTGAGAAAACAGAATCTGTCAATGGTAAGTAAACTGGAGCTCGTGCTTCTTTTTTACTTTCTAGCACTGCATTTTCTCTTAGACAACAGTAGAACTAGGATGTATGTTAGCAATCAATAGCTATTTTAACATAGAAACAGAAACAAAAATCGTATATTTATTTCCTTTTGACACTATCATGGAAACAAGATAATATTTCTATCTGCTATTTTGAACAAGAAAATTCACAAACTTTACTCATTCTTGAATGCAACTATAACAGGAATTAGAGAAGATGGTTTCTGGATGCTGCTTCTTTGGAAATAGCATCAAAATGATCGAAGGATTGCAGAGGAAGAAGCGCCAGCTGATACTGAAATTTTTACAGGAATAAGAGCTCAACCCCCACTGTTTTTCAAAATCACCCAGCAAATCAATCTCTCCATTGAACTCTCTTCCAGATTATTCTAGTTTTCTATTT
Organism: Zanthoxylum bungeanum; assembly: GCA_019454045.1. Lineage (NCBI taxonomy): Eukaryota > Viridiplantae > Streptophyta > Magnoliopsida > Sapindales > Rutaceae > Zanthoxylum > Zanthoxylum bungeanum. Next base: position 13,386 of record SKCR01011135.1, on the reverse strand, counting down.
CCAAGTTCCAACACTTGAGGATGTACATGATGTCATGATTTAACAAAATCCAGAATGTAAACTCATTGTTAAATTCGTAAGGAGTTCCCATACAGCTGAACTCAAACTTTTGTTTAACTACAATATCTCTCTCAACATTTTAACTAGCAGATTTACAAGTTTCAGCAAATTTTCGGATCCGCTCAATAACAACAGCGATATCCTCCTGAGCTAAAGCAGTAAAACAAAACCGGAACCATCCTGGTTCTATGCAGTGATGTTCAAAAGTTCATCCCATAATTCAAGTTCCCCTTTCTCACTGTACGAGGGGACTAGTCCACTCATATCAGCCCAACAGTACAAGCCAGCGTTGCTCTCTGAGCACCTGATGCCTAATTGTTTCAAACCTGCCACAAATGAATCATACATTTTCTTTATCCTCCTTCTAGTGGTCTCCATATATTCCTGGATGAACTTAGTATCTCCATATATTCCTGGATGAACTTAGTATCTGAAAGCATGAAAATTAGGAGCCTCTGAGTGAGGGCAGAAAGAGAAGAAAATCTTGTCAACTTTTTTGCAGCTGCCAAAACACACTCATTATAGGAATAGATAACCCCCGTCCTAAATCCTGGAAGTGAGAAGTCTTTCGACATCCCATGTATTATATGAACTCCATTCTTGTCAATTTCCTCTGACTAGAGAACTTTTTCCATGCTCACAAACTCCTCATTTCCAAAGATAGATCCTCCATATATTTCATCAGAAATTATATGAATGTTCTTCTCTTGCACAAAGTCCAAAAGCTCATAGAGTGTTTCCAGTGGTAGTATATTTCCAACAAGATTCGAAGGGTTGCATATGAGAATTCCACGAACTTTCACTCCACGTTTTTCTTGCCTGATTGATCAAGGACAGTTATACTTATAACAAGTTGTCAGTACTGCAACATCGTATATGTTGAAAGTGATGGCTTTAAAGATTTGTTTGGTAAGTGAGAAAATTTGCTGTGAAAGTTGAAAGAAAATGCAGAAGAAGAAAAATGAGATTTGTATTCTTGGTATATTTTTACAAGATGAAGCTCACGACTTATATATAATAGCAAGTCAAACAATGAGTCAATGATGTAACTACACCTGTAAGTAATCTAATTGATTCTTGGAGGGAAATAATAGAGTCTGGTGTAAATGAATAACAAACTAACAAGTAGAAATGATCTGGTGATAGTTGATGCATATTAATCACAATGAACCAGTTGATTAAATACAGCAGCGATGAGTTTGACTGCTACAGATGCAGCATCAGGATCAGGTGATGAAGCATCAGGATCAGGTGTGTTTGGCTTTGGCTGCTACAAATGCAGCACCGGAGTATTGGGAGTTCTTCATCAGTCAATATATTTCAACATCCCCTCAAGCTCAAGGTCTTGGCAAGACATTGAGCTTGGACTTGAGACATGAATGTTGAATAATACTGAGAGGCTTAGTAAACACATATGCAATTTGCTCCTCACTAGAAACATGTGTGATATGGAATTCTTTCTTCTGGACATGATCCCGGACAAAGTGAAGATCAAGTTCAATGTGCTTGGTTCTTGGATGATACTTGGGATTTTTCGCCAGTGCCTCTGCACTCTTGTTATCACAATGAATGAGAGGAGGATGGAACATTTTGATATCCAACTCTTGAAGTAAGTAAGCCACAACACTTCAGAAGCTACCTGATATCCAACTTTTGTTGAAATATATTGACTGATGAAGAACTCCCAATACTCTGGTGCTGCATCTGTAGCAGCCAAAGCCAAACACACCTGATCCCGATGCTGCATCACCTGATCCTGATGCTGCATCTGTAGCAGCCAAACTCATTGCTGCTGCACTTAATCAACTGGTTCATTGAGATTAATATGCATCAACTATCACCAGATCATTTCTACTTGTAGTTTGTTATTCATTTACACACCAGACTCTGTTATTTCCAGTGTTTAAAAATACGTTTCGAGGCGGCCGCCTCGCACCGTCTCACGGCGTCGGCGCGTCGAGGCGGCCGCCTTATACGCCAACAACCGAGGCGGCCGCCTCAGGCCGCCTCACGCAGACTCGGCGCGAGGCGGTCTGAGGCGGCCGCCTCGCGTTCTTGTGCCATTTTTTTTTATTTTTTTATTTTTACCATTGAAACGACGACGTTTTGGCACCCCCAAAACGTCGTCGTTTTGACTTCTTTATAAAAAAATAATAATAAGCGTAAAATCATTTTACAAATTCATTCCATCTTCATCTAGGGTTTCTTCTCAGCATCGACGCATCTTCTCAATTTCGTCTAGGGTTTCTCGTCTCAGCATCGGCGCATCAGCTTCTCGGCGTGTCTTCTTCAGCTTCTCGGCGTTAAAAAATAATGCAACTTATATAATCAAATTAAAAAATAATACAAATATAATCAAATTAAAAAATAATACGACTTTATGTTATTTGTTAGGGAAAGGAAAAGGGAAAGCTCCACAATTAGTGGATGAAGACAATACAAGTGAAGGAGGTTCTTTGGATGATGACCCATCTGATGATGACAGAGATTTTGACCCAAGCTTCATGCCGCTAGACACTAATGATAGTTTATTTAAGGATTAGTTATCAATAATTTTTTGAACATACTATGAATTATGAAGAAAGTAATGTATTTTGGATTACTTATCAATTGTTTTTTGAACATACTATGAATTATGAAGAAATGAATGTATTTTGAATTATTTTTCCGATTTCCGGATCGAGGCGCCCGCCTCACCGCCTCGAGGAGGTCCGCCTCGCGCCTCAATGGCCGGCCGCCTCGAGGCGCCGCCCCGTATTTTTAAACATTGGTTATTTCCCTCCAAGAATCAGTTAGAATACTTACAGGTGTAGTTACATCATTGGCTCATTGTTTGACTTGCTATTATATATAAGTTGTGAGCTTCATCTTGTAAAAATATACCAAGAAATACAAATCTCATTTTTCTTCTTCTGCATTTTCTTTCAACTTTCACAGAAACTTTCTCACTTACCAAACAAATATTTAAAGTCATCACTTTCAACATGGTATCAGAGCCACACTCATGCACATGTGGGCCCACACTACTTGTCCACATGATATGAACCAGGCAAAAAGACCGGTCTGCACGTGAGAGGGAGTGTTGAGGAAAATATCCCACATCGGCTGAGATAAACAATTAAACTCAAAATATAAACATTGGACAACCCTCAACTCTCAAGCTGACTTTTGGGTTGAGTTAGGCCCATGAATTTCAACAGTACAGGAATTAGCTCCACTCTTCTGATATCTTATTTCTTACCTACTCACTTTTTTACTAATCTAGCTCGGCATTTACTATAATTATCTTTATTTTATTTCCTTAGAAATATCTTCAAATCGTCTTTATGAAATATTCTTTCTAACAATTCATTTATCAACCATAAATACATGAGTATGCAATCATATTGTCATGCACTATTATTCACAAAGGTTCTTCCTATGTAAACATACATTCGAAATCTCACATCCTTCTCAAAACTGGAAATTATTTTAAAATTAAATTTGGTTACCCAACCAATTTTGAATTTTAAAAGTGTAAGCTTCAATATGATTGATAAATTACCCAGGATAACAAGGCGAGGGAACAAGAAATACATTCCCATGATCAGCCAAGCAGAAGCATAGTATCTCAACTGCAGGAGTTGCACCAGCAGTTAATACTATTTGAGGGGGATCAAATGAGACAGCTCGCCCCAAGACCCGAGACATGAAACCACAGACACCTTGGATCACATTTGACAATTGGCTGATTTTGCACATATAACAGAATGAAAAACTAAATGATCCATTTTATCACCACTTCACTAATCTAAGTTGCTTTTTACTACTTATGAACAAAATCCTTGCAAATAGACATATATAAAAATAAAATAAAATAATTACCACTTTAAGCTCCATCATTCCATCAAACGGCTGGTACATCGCAATCCCACATTATTAAATCCTTAAGTTCTCCGACACCCATTTCTCAATCAAATCCAAACACAACTAAAACCAATAAAATAAAAATAATAAACAATTTAAACTCCAAATTAAAATTAATAAATGAAAACAAATATCTTAAAGTTAAATTTACCTCAGACAATCCAAGCTGAATAATCCCATTCGGGTTACCCGTTTTATCATGCGGATCCTCACGAAACTTATTCAACCCGATATAATAAGTCGAATAATCGGGTTTCGCAATCGCGCTCGCCCGGGACGATATCCAAACCGGACCGAGTGACTGACAAGTTAGTCCGGGAAAAAGTTTTCGGTAGGCCGGCGAGGCTGGAGGACGAAGTGGAGGGGGACAGAGGATTCGAGGGAGGGTTTGGCGAACGGTGTCGTTTTAAGTAAAACTGAAGAAAGTAGAAGATGGCGCATGGGATTAGCGAGCCCAATATGAGGCCGCCTCTGCCTTGGGCTACACCTTGTAAGGGCACTATCAGTCTTACGGCTGCGGCGGTAGTGTTCGGGTTCAGTTGCGTGATGGGTTTGGATTGGATGGTCCGACCGGATTAAATTAGACGCCCTCGTGTGGTCCGTTTTATGTTGAATGACGGAATGAAATGAATACATGTAGCCGTGGGTTGTTTTTATATTTGCAATATTATAATGATAAAGAAGCGGGCAATCACGATGATACCCAAAGAATGAACGGGTCAAGGTGATTGTATTATGTTTTTACCAACCCAATCCTAAGTCCAACAAGCCAATAATTTTTGCTAAAACCATCCAATTAACGAAAGAAATAGGCGTGGCCGATGGAGAAAGAGAAGTGATCGATGGAGACGGCGGGCTTCATGTTGGAATTGTGGTGGGGATTTTTTTGTACATCATAGACCATGATACCTGCTTAAATAAGATTACAATATAAGTTAGTTGTTAGTTGTTACGGATCGGAACCGTTGGGTAAGGCAGGGAGCCAAACGGCTCTCTGTCCTAATTTTTTTTTTAAATATAATTACTAAATTATCTTTAATAATATTAATAAAGCGGTTAATTTTATGACCATTTTAGGTATCATAAATATAATCCAAAAATATATAAGTAAGGAACATTCTTCATTTTTCCAACACACCAATTCTCAATTCTCTCAATTTCTTTAATTTTCTCATTCTCAATTCTCTCATCTTCAATTTACCATTCTCAATTCTCTCATTCTTCAATATTAACAAAAAATGACAAGCTCATTTAAAAGTATCATGTCCAATGTGCCAACCCAAGAGAGCGGCCAAGTATCGGTATACGGAGAAGAGAGTTAAGACTCGATCCTTCGATATTTTCAAAATTCTTTTCATTTAATAGTGACTGAAAATTAAGGTCCAAGAGGAATTGCAACTATTGTGGTGTATTTTACAAACTTATTGGCCGCTATGGCAATATGAACAAGCACTTGGATAGACATCATGTCGCTGAAATTGGACTTGATACAACGCAAACTCCAATGGGTAGGTACACATAATCTAGTAGAGGTACGAGTTCTTTATATTTATTTAAATATTCTGATTCTAAAAATAAAGAAGAATTTGCTAAATTTACTTGTATGACACATCTTTCTTTAAGTTTTGGTACGTTCGAAATGCTTTAAATCCGGTTGCCTGTACAATTATTAGAAATACAATAAAACGTCAAATTTTTAAATTATATAAAGATGATAAAATTATTTTATATGAAATATTTAAAGATATTAAAGGTCGTCTTTCCATTTGTTCTGATATTTGGAGTGACCATTGGCAAACACACTCATACATGGGTGTGACTTATCATTAGATTGATGCATCATGAAACATGCAAAACGACTTATTGCATTTAGTGTTCTTGATGAGCAATATACTGCACAAAATATTTATAAAATGATTAAAGTATTTTTTTTATGGATATGATTTATTAGGTAAAATTTTAACAATTAGTTTTGACAATGCATCTGCAAATACTACACCAATTAGAAATTTAAAAGAAACATGCCAACCAAATTTGGGTAGTCGATTTTTTTCATGTTCGTTGCACATGACATGTCCTTAATTTATGTGTTCAAGATGATCTGACTTTTTTAAAACCTTACATTGATCCTATTAAGATCACACTTAATTATATTTGGTCATATTCTCGAGTTAGGAGAGAATGACCAAGTTTTGTAAATTAAAGGGTGTTAAATCAGTAAAATTTTCACAAAATGTTCCAATACGTTGGAATTCAACTTATTTTCTTTTAAGTCAAGTTTTCCAATATAAAGATGTATTATGTAATTTTTTTCCCAATATTTTCAACATATCACACTTTTGCCTAGTCAATGAGATATTTGTGAAAAAAAAATTAGAACTTTTAAAAAATTTTAATGATGCTACAAATATTTTTAGCAGAGTTTATTATCCTACAACATATTTATTTCTTGTCGAAAGTTGAATATTGTTGGTACTTTATTTGAGCATGCTAAAAATTCTAATCCTAATGATATTGTTTTAATTGTAGCTATTGTTGTTATGAAGCAAAAATGATTCATTTATTTTAAAGACATTCTATTGCTTTATCTTATCGCCACAATTTTTGATCATAAATTTAAATTAAAAGGTTTGAATAGTTGTTTACTAACTTACTATGCATATTTAGGAATAACTTATGAAATTAATATTATAAGAATAATAGATAAAATAAATTTTTTTTTAATAGATTTATTTAATGATTATGTTAGTAGATATAACTTGCAATCATTAGGACAATCTAGTACCAAACCGATAATACATTCAAGACTTAACGTATGTGATCGTTAGTTACTACAACGAAATAAAAAATATAGGGATAACACGACTACAACCCGGAATTAGATAATTATTTATCTACCAATTTTGAGTGTCCTAAAAGTTTAGTACGTAAAAATTTTCAACCTAGAGACATATATATATCTAATGGTATATCATTTGAAGTTTAATTCAACCTTTTGCTAGTTTTTGGAAGACCATTTACCGATGCACTTGTGCATTTAAGTTCATTTTGGTGCAAATAAAGTGCAAATGATTCTTTTAGCATTCTAAGCCATTTTAAATGCAAATGATGCAAAATGTATGATTCCTGATAGCTTTAGATCATTTGAATAAACTCACTTACAATTAGATTTAACTCTTAATCATTATCTTGATCTTCATCTTGTTTGACTCTTGCTTTGGTTTTTCCATCTTATTTTTGGCTCTTTATCATTTTTGTTCTCTTGATCATCTTATAACTCATTTTAGTTATTTATCAACATTTTGACTTCATTATCTTCTTTTTGTAATGTCCGTTAAAGCACGTTGAAGTCTTCACTCTCGTTGCATCATCAAAATCCATTACGCGACTATGTTGCTAACAAGAACTGTTTACGCCTTAGTGCGCCTTGCGCCTTTAATAACACTGAATACATTATCACTTGTTTTAGAATGAGAAAGAAAGTTGAAGAATGTATTCGAACTCTGATCGAAAATGGCGTCAAGCAACGACACCGTTCCATGTTCATCATAATCGGCGACAAGTCTCGCGACGAGGCAAGCCTTTTTTTTAAAGGTTTTAGAACGTGAAATTTTCTATTAAATTAAATAACTGCCTTTGCCTGTATGCTGTGTTGTGTTATGCAGATTGTGAATCTTCACTATATGCAGAGCAAAGCGGTGGTTAAATCTCGGCCTACTGTTTTGTGGTGCTATAAAGATAAACTTGAGCTCAGCATGTCCTTTTTTAAGTTCATCAATTCATTTTCCGGTCTTTGAATTTTCAATAATTTTAATCAGAATAACAAAAATTTCAGGGTGCATTTGACACTACGAAATTTTGTTTCAAATAGCCAAAAAAAAAAATGTATGCTTGTTTATTAAAAAAAAATTATGCTTGTTTTGTAGTGTTTGTATGAAATTGACAAAGTGGAAAAAAAACAACTCCATGTGTTTTTCTAGGTAGTCCTTAGGTGCTATTTTGGAAGTGAGGCTGTGTTTGGCTGAGCGGTGACGAGCGTTAAACGCACCAACGCACCATTCATGCGAGCGTTAACACTAGCATAATTCAACCGTCAAAATATGAGATTATTTGTAAATGCTCGTCAAGATTTTACAATTTTGCCATTCTGATACACAAACTATATGCTCTTATTTGTAATTTGATAACTTATACTCTATATCTAACCAAACACCTAAAGAGCTTATAAGCTAGCTTATACTCTAGCTTTTATTCTACAACTTATAAGCTAACTTATACATTAGCTTTTATTCTACAACTTGTAAGCTATTTTATACTCTTAGTATAATACTCTACCAAACGCACCCTGAATTTTAGTCATTTTTTTTCATTTGAAGTACTTTCTTTGAAAAACAATTGACAAGTGCTATTGGAAAAAAATCTTCAAAAGCAATTTCAAATGTGCTATTAAACAGAACCAATACGCTGTTTGGTTAACAATCAAAATTAATAAAAACCAAAAGAGAGAAAAGAGAAATGTTTTGGGTTTGGATTTTTACATAGTACTTAAGAATTCATACCCCATGGCTTTTTTACTGGAATGGACTTTTGTGCGTGTGGAGTCATTATTAAGTGATTACAATTATGCAGTCACAAGAAAAAGCGCCAAAAGCAGATAAAGAAGTTGATGCAGAGAGGACTGGTCGATCCTGAGAAAGTTGATCCTTTTCAACTTTTTCTTGAAACTGGAGGATTGACAGATTGCTTGTATAAGGATAGTGAAAGGATTCTTGGTAATACATTTGGAATGTGCGTTTTACAGGTAACATTCTGCTGTTGCTTGTTGGCGTAATAAATTTTGCTAACTCATAATCTAATAAGATTTTTATGTGATTTAATTTTGGATTTTGAGGCTTTGACACCAAATCTCCTGGCTAGAACGATAGAAACGATGGAGGGTGGTGGATTAATTGTATTGTTGCTTCGTTCTCTCGCCTCGTTGACCAGTTTATGTACAATGGTCATGGTAAGAATCATTCACAATTTTCAATTGATTTTGAGATTTTTTTAATAAGAATTTAGAAAATGCAGTACCTGCCTTAGGATAGATATATTCTTATGCTGCCCTCTTCATCGTTCCGCTTATATATAAAAGTTTCTCATATTCATGCTTTATAAGTCCATGTTAACATTGGACTATTAATATTCATACTTGTAAACGTATAATCACTATGTAGAATTATAGAAAGCTGCTGGACACTTTAATGAACGTTTTCTGTTATCACTTGCATCATGCAAATCATGTGTGATTATGGGCGATGAGCTGAATGTTTTACCAATTTCATCACATATAAGGTCAATTATTGCAGTTCCAGTTAAAGAGGTAATCCCTAGTTGCTCTGTTTTGGTGGTTGACTATGATGAAATTTTTGTAGTGTCATAATATTTTAAAGCTCAGACATTGCTCAAATCTGCATTCAACTTTAGTTTGTTAAACTCCAAACCAGGTCAAACCTGATCATGAACTAATGACTATAATTCGTTAAAAAAATCTTATGCCTCATCTCAAATTCCAATGTTTTAACTGTAATATTGCATGTTTACAACCATATGCTGTGTAATAATAGAGTTTGTATATGGTTATTTATGTTCTATTGTTAGTTATTCAGAGTTAAATATAAGATATAATTCAGTTTTAATAATTTCTTGTATTCAAATGGTAAAAAGTATATTCTAGTGATCATAAACTAATTAAAGAATCTTGGGGCTGTTCTTCCTTGTTTAACAAGTTAATCAAGTCAAGCTAAGATGTGTATTTGAGTTCGGTTCTAAAATAGCTAAGCTATATTGGGGAGCTTGATTCCTAGTTTATTTTTGCGTCTCTAATCATCTCTCAGAAAGTTTAAAGGTTTTTGTTGCGTTGCCTTTTTATGATGGATATTAAAATGAAGGTGTCATATTGCATTTGTTAGGGGGGGACAATTCTGTTGTGTTGATCAACTGGTTATTGACTTTGAAATGTTTGTCGATTTATAAGGACTCTGAAGGGCTTTCGGAAGCAGAACAGGACCTGAAAGATATGAAAGAACAACTGAATGATGATTTTCCTGTTGGTCCTTTGATTAAGAAATGCAGTACCCTGGATTAGGCATATTGATTATATGATTTGGTGCATTTGGACTCTGGAAATTGTGCTGTTTCCACATGATTGTGCATAAAAATGATATTCCTCATTTTGTTTGTTTAAATTTGATTACAAATAAAAGATATAATTGTGAATATTATAACTAGTTAGCAAGAGTCGGTATAATGACATATTGTAAATATTGAAATTAGAGATATAAACAATTATTAATATAAGTTCTTTTTGGAATTTAGTGAATATAATATCTAGTCAGCAAGAGTTAGTATGATAACCTAGTATCATATTAAAATTAGATATATGAATAATTATTAATATAATTCGGGATATTACAATGAAAGTATTTTAATTTGTCTTTCACATTAATAGTGTACCAAACAGGACAATACTATATTAGTCTAGTCCTATAATATCAAATCTAACACTCTTCGGTGTGGCATTCACATCCTATTGCATTAACTTGAGATGCAAATTTTTGTCAAATTTTCCGGCGTCATTGGTGATATAATCTACTCAGAGACTTCAGAGGTTCTGAAGAAAATCGTGGGTCGCGGGCTTAAGGAGTTGCCTTGAGTTCTTGCAGTATTGAGGCACTTGAGTCGGTGAAGTTGTCACCATAGGTCTTGACCATCGTTGTAAGTCTATCTCTATCTAGTGGATTGGGCTGGTAGCCGATATACCCGGAGTAGTTTTTTACTCGGAAGAGTTTTCCACTTCGTCACCAAAATTATTGTGTTGATTTTGTGTGATTGATTTACTTTTCCGCAATTTACATTTCGTATTAAATTAATATTGTGGATTTTACGTTGTTGGATATTGTGGTTGGTAGTTGATTTTCCATAGACACGTTAATTAGGACTTGTCTTAATTAATTGTGATTATTTCCACATAGGGTCAGAACTTTTGATAACCCTGAATTTTCAATTGGTATCAGAGCCTGAACTCGATCCTTGACCCATTAGCTATGGAGCGTAGTCAACCATTGAATTGTCCGCCATTTTTTGATGACACCGAATATTTACATTGGAAGGTTCGCATGAAAGCGTTCCTTAAGTCCTTAGATGAGATGGTCTGGATGACTGTTGAGCACGGGTGGAAACCTCCCGTTGTCGTTGTTGATGGGGTCACTTCCCCTAAAGACAAATTGACTTGGACCAATGACGAATTTGATGCTAGCAATAGGAACAACAAGGCTGTTAATGCCATACATGGTGCTGTGTGTTCTGCAGAGTTTATGAGAATCTCTATGTGTGAGATAGCCAAGGATGCTTGGGACATCCTGCAGACTGTGCATGAAGGCACACTATCTGTTAAAAATAATAGACTCCAAGATTTAGCCACTAGGTTTGAGGTCGCCCTTATGAAAGATGATGAGACATTTGATGAGTTTTATGCTGAGATTAACGATATCGTTAACTCTAGTTTTAACCTAGGTGAGACTATACCTACAAATAGGATAGTTAGGAAAATCCTTAGATCCCTACCTGATAAATTCCTACCCAAGATTACTGCCAACGAGGAAAGCAATGACCTCGATAAGCTTGATTTAGAAGAACTCGTAGGAAAACTGCAAGTTTATGAGAAGAAACTTCATGGGTATCAAAAGCCCAAAACTATAGCGATGAAGATCGCAAAGGAAGTTGTTCATGATCCATCTAGTGATGATGATATCTTTACGGATCATGATTTGACCTTGTTTGCTAAGAAGTTTAGGAAATTCCTTAAGCTGAAGAAGAATGGCCAATGCAGTAACAGAGATAGGGAGGATAGGCCTAAAGAGAATAGGCATATCAGAAGTGAGTCTAGAGAGGAAAGGGGTAGTAGACCCCGTGGTATCCAGTGCCATGAGTGTGAAGGCTATGTGCATATTCGACCAGATTGTCCTACATATCTTAGAGCTAAAGGCAAGAAAGCCATGGCTGCCTCTCCTAGTGATTCAGAAGGTGGTTATTCTTCTGATGAGTATCCTAAAGGCAAGAAAAATTTTATTGCCTTTACTGCTAGTGTGACTGGTGAGAGAGATATTGTGGTTAATGATGCTGATTCAGAAGTCTCTCTTGATGAGTCTATAGATGAGGAAAGTCTTCAAGTAGCTTATGTTGAACTGTTTAATGAGAGTTTAGCCATTAAGAAGACTAATATAGAGGTCAATAAAATGCTGAAACTAGTTGAGTTAGAAAAGAATGAAGCTCAAGCTAAATTTGAGCAAAGCCTTTTGATTGTTGATGACCTAGAGGAGAGGAACAGAGGCCTAGTTAATAGAGTCCAAATATTAGAGACCGAACTTGAAGATGCTAGAACCCAATTGTCTGCATTTTCTAGTGGTAATAAAAATGTGGACCGTATGTTAGGTATTATTTCTGAGCCTAGTTGTAATAATGCGTCTTCTTCCAAAGCTGTGCATGTAGCAGCTAAACGTGACTTAGGTAAGAAACCTGTTGTGTGTAGTCATGTTTCTCCTCCTGTTGTTCCTCGTCATGTGCCCCAACCTCAATCTAGAGGTGTTATTGGTAAACCTCGCTCTCATCAGAGGTTTGTACCTGTGTGTCACCACTGTGGCAAGACTGGACATATTAGGCCTAAATGCTTCATGTTGCACAAGCAACAGAAAAGGCCTAAGAATGTGTCACCTAGATTTGACTCTTCAAATCTAGCTTCTCAAGTTTCTGCACTAACTAAACAGACAAAATTTCTTAGTGAGAAACTTAATTTGTTGACTAGGAATTCTCAAGTGGATGAGGTTCCTAGAAAAGTTTGGGTGAGAAAGCAAGATGAATTCCCATCTTTTTTTGCGTGTCCTGATGGACATAATGAGAGTTCACTTCGGTGTAACTCTGTTTAAAAGATTTTTTTCTTCCCATTGCATTTGCGTGTGCGTGTGTTTTATGCTTTTGCACGTTTATTTTGTTTTCACAGCATATGGGTGTGTGGGTGTCTTATTTTTGATGTATGTTCCTTGGTATATAGGATGGAAACCCGGACATAAATTTCATAGCCGATTCCGATTGGACGGTTGTATGATCTGCACTCGGGATACAACTCCACGTACCATTGGATGTTTTTCTAGCATGTTTGTGTCTTTATTTTTATTTTGCAAAATCTGAAAAATTCAAAAAAAAAAAAGAATTTAAAAAGACAAATTTTTTTTGTGGCTTGTTAGAGCATGAAAAGTTTATGCTTGTGATCCTGGTATGTAGGATATATGATTATATGATATGCTTTTATCTTTCTTGATGCTCTATATACATGAGTGTGTGTGATAAAAACCTTTGGTATATCATGTGCTTGCACCTCACATA